>JAQZBX010077299.1:0-14301 GCA_029593785.1 Cabassous unicinctus | reverse complement strand
GCTTACGCACACCTCAGTAGGATCTCATAGAACACCAAAGTGGATATCATCTCACACAGAGGGACTCCTGCAGGCTCTGGAGACACCCAGGTCCTATATAAGGGGGGATAGCCCCAGAAATTGATGCCTTATCAGTGGGCTATACTTTGGAATCTGTGCTCCTGAGAGTGACAGAGTTGGACTCAAATAAGTCCTCCCTGCATATGGCCCATCAGTCCCTTCTATTCAAACCTATATGTGAGGCTGGAGTTTGTAGGTGTACTTCCAGAGACTGGAGCCTCTGGCCTGCCCATTTGCCAGCTGTGCCCGGAATCTCAGTGGAGCTGCAACTCCTACTCTACAGCTCAGTGGACTCACCCAAGTCACCTAGTGAGAAGATGACGATGATGGACAACGGCCATCCCAGGGAATGGAGAGAGCCTGCAGCTGAAGACAGGATAATCCCATCCACCGTATCCATGGGATATAAGCCCACTCTCACTTGGAGATGGAGTGGACATCACCAGTCCAGTCCCCTCAGGATTGGGGGAAGAGCTATGGAGTAGAGTGGACTTAATGGTATTCTGTTGTAGACATTTTGATATTCAAGCAAGGAAGAAATTTTAACAGTGAGGTGAAGCCAGTGGCCACTAGATGCTTTCAGGGTGGGGAGGGGAATGGCAGTTGTAATACAGGAGCTTTTTTCAGGACTTGGGGGTTGTCCTGAGTGACATTGTGGTGACAGATATAGGCCATTTTAGAGCAGCATATACCATGCAGAACTGTGTGGGAGAGAGTGTGGCCTATGATGTGAACTGTGGTCTGTGCTTAGTGGCAAAGTCGCAGGATGTGCATATCCATTGCAGGTGATGTGCCACACTAATGAAAGAGGTTTATGTGAGATGTTATGGGAGGTATGGGAGGTGGAGATCACGGGAATCCCTGTAATTTTTGTGTAACATCTATGTAATCTAAGCATCTTTTAAAATATATATGAAATAAATAAATAAATAAATAAATAAATAAATAAATAAATAAAGGAATCCAGTAAGAGGATTAAGACTCACCCTCCCTGCACATGGTCCATCAGTCCCTTCTATTCAAAGCTATATGTGGTGCTGGAGTTTGTAAGCGTACTTCCAGAAACTAGAACCTTTGGTCTGCCCATGTGCCAGCTGTGCCTGGAATCTCGGTGAAGCTGCAACTTCTACTCTACAGCGCAATGGACTCACCCAAGACAGCTGGCAAGGAGATGACGATGGACAACGGCCATCCCAGGGAATGGAAAGAGTCTGCAGCTGCAGGCAGGATAATCTCATCCACCTTATCCATGGGATATAAGCCCCCTCTCACTTGGAGGTGGAGTGGACATCACCATCCCAGACTCCTCAGGATTGGGGGAAGAGCTATGGACTAGAGTGGACTTACTTTTATTCTGTTGTAGACATATTGTGATTCAAGCAATGGAAGAAATTAAGACATTGATGTGGAGCCAGTGGCCACTGGATGCTTTTTGGGGCAGGGAGAGGGAAAAGCAGCTGTAGTACAGGAGCTTTTTCGGGACTTGGGAATTACCCTGAGTGACATTACAATGACAGATATAGGCCATTTTACATCAGCATATACCGTGCAGAACTGTGTGGGAGAGAGTGTGGTCTACAGTGTGAACTATGGTCCATGCTTAGTGGCAAAGCCCCAGGATGTGTATATCCATTGTAGGTGATGTGCCACACTAATGAAAGATGTTTATGTGGGAGGTTGTGGGAGGTGTGGGAGGTGGGGAACATGGGAATCCCTGTAATTTTTGTGTAACATTTATGTAATATAAGCATCCTTTAAAATATTTAAAAAAAAAGACTCACCCTGGGTCCCACAATAAAATCAAAGGCTCTTAACTGAAGTGATCTAGTCAAAAGATGCCTTAACTGATTCTAAACAAAAGGTTCCATCTACAACGGGTTACAGCCACAGGAATGGGTTCTCCTTAATAACAAAATTTTCTGGGGTCCACAAAGACTCAAACCAGCACAACTTTTTAATATGAACTTATAATTATGCACAAAGGAACTTCTAATGTTTATCTACTTCAAAATAAAAGCCTTATTAATCTCTGGAGAAAATCCTATTTCGGTTTATAAATACTTTAACTTCATTCTAAAACTAGTTTATTCTACATTTATCCACAAAATAAAGAAGATAGACTATTGTGCCCTATAGAGTAAATGTGTTTGAAAAAATAAAATAGATAAAATAAAACAGCATTTTCACGTTTATCATCAAGCATTTGATCAACATTTTTAAAAGGTCGTTTAGAACTGTTCCATGGAAATTTCATATTATATTCAAAGCAGAAATGTAGAGTATTTTCCTGAAGAGCTTTAAAATTTGTTTCACATCCAAATTTAAGACTTAGAATTACTTATTTTCACTTAAAATTAATTGCAAATTGAGGGGGAAAATGAAATACAAAAAAAGCTATGCTTGATGAGGTGGTTATTAGACCAAAGCTTGATAAAGTCTGAAGATCATAGATGAATTGGGGTTGAAATTTCATAAGTGTGGCAAGGGTTGATCCCATGTCTTATTCAGATTTTGCTTCCCCATGGGTGAAAATACAAATTATAATAAGGTTTTGGATAGGAAGGAAAAATATATACCTGTACAATATAGTTTCTATTAAGTTATTTATTTGTACTTGGAAATAAACCAAATTTTGAAAAAAGAAAGTAATGTGATTATGAAAATAAAACAAAATAAAAACTCATTTGATTCTTTTGGGTTTCAGCATTACTTAGTCAATGAGAGTTAGAAATTATAATTATAATTTTAGCATTGTATTCGGAAGCAGAGAATGAATGAAAGAATGAATGAATTGAAAGAAGATGTTAGTAAGTATGGATTTTTAAATGCCCTTATATTTCCCAGTTGCTCAACTACTTTTCCAAGTGACGAAAAGGTTAGGGATAAATGGTGATAGAAGTGTTAGCATTTTACACTTTTACACATGTTCTGTAAAGCTGTGTCAGTGACAGGTCTGTGTTTGAGCAAAGAATGGAGATGCCTCAAAGCCACTTCTTTTAATCTCTTGCCTGCTTTAGTGGATCTTTTCTAGATATCATGAATAAAATGGGTGAGAAGATTAAACACAGACATGACATTTTCTCTTGTACTGTTGACATTTAAAAAACATATCCAAATGCTTCTTTAGTCTGAGAGATCTATTCTAAAATTATAGTACACAATGGCACTTTCTAAGTGATATTACAAAGAATATGGAGTCTGGTTTTCTTCATGTACGTTATATAATTGAATGTTGCTTACAAATCACTGCATTTCCAGATTTTAGACCTTCCATATAATTACCTCCTCAGAAAAGGATGGTTGTCCACAGCGAGATGCATTGCTAATCATTTTAGCCATTTTGAAATTATTGGTATTTCATATGATCTCCCATTAATTCATGTTATTTGAATCCCTGACATCTGACAGATACTGTGCTAATTGGGTTTAAAACATAAGACACCATCACTCTCCTCAAAGAAGTTATTATTAATGTTGGAGGGAAATAGGAAAACATAAAATAATTTTATTTAGATAAGAGTTAATAGATTAGTTGATTACCTATTTCTTGGAGGAACATAAAAAATTTGAAGATTATGCCACTTCTTTATTTAACTCACTAAACTGTTATAGTTTTAAGTGAGTGTAGTAGGCAGAATTGAAAGTTTGAGTTCCAAGATTCCCATAAGTCCTCAGTGTATGCAAATTTTTCCCAGTTATTCAATCAAATGCTGATCTAGACACTACTATGAAGGGATTTTACAGATGAAAATAAAGTCCCAAAAAGTTAACCTTAATTTAGGGAGATTATAGGGCAGGCATGACCTAATCACATAAACTCTTTAAAAGCATACAGTCTTCTCTGGCTTGTCACAGATGAGGTAGTCAGTGCTTTGGCCAGTATAGAAGAAAACAAGCATTCATGTTGTGAACTGCCTATGAGACCATATAGCAAGGAGTTGGAAGTGGTCTCTGGTTGCTGAGAGAGGTTCCTGGCCAACAGTTAGCAGGAAAATGGAAACCTTAATCCTACAAGCACAAGAAAATTAATTCTGCCAATAAAAACAAACATGGAAAAAAGACCTTGATCCCCCGATGAGAATCACAGCCTCTGTCAGATTTCAGTCTGATAAGACACTGAGCATAGAATCCTGCCACACCATGCACAAATTTCTGATCTGTACAAATTGTAATAAATCTTTGCTGTTTTAAATTAAGGTGTTCTTTTTTTTATGTAATCTGCTACCAGTCAGTTCAAAACTAATAAAATTAAGTTTTAAGAAATCATTCTCATAAAATTACATAGTGAGCAGGAATTTGAATTTTCTTGAGGGAAATACAGTAATTCATCCATTGAAATGTAAAATAGAGGATTGTGGGGAGTTGGCAGAGTAGGAAGCTCCAGGATTCTACCAGAGAAACTATTAAACATGCAGTAACTGTCTGAAACAACTATTTTGAAACTCTGGAGGCCAGTAGAACACTGTACATCATCCAGGAAAAAGAGGGAGGAAGAAGCTGGTCAATTAAGGTAGAGAACAGTAAGTTATTCTCACCCTGCACCAGTTACTGGTACCCATCCCCCACTATCTTGGTAGGTTGCCATGGGGACCAGTCCCTGGCCAGCTCCCTGGTGATGAAAAGGGACGTAAAAATTCTCGTCCCCAAAACTAGGGGTAGGCAAAGCCAATCACTGATCACAACTTTAGATTAGTGACTTCAGATCCCTGGGGACCTGGATCTGATGATGGTTATTTTTCCAACCCACCCTGGGCGAAGGTGGTTGTGTTGGAGACTTAAAGAAGCTATGCTTCCTCAGAGCTGTGAGGACAGTTAGTTCAAGGGCTGTATTTGCTGGGCAGGTCAAAAAAAGCCCAACTTTGGAGAGACATGGAAGAAGATACTAGCACCCTTCCTGATCCCCTCCCCAGTGCACTTTGCAACCAGTCTGTTCTCCTTCCTGAATCCCAGGTCCTGTTTTGGCTGGGAAAGACTGACTTGGGAAACTATTTTCCAGTGTGACCCCCATACCAGAATTTTCCCTCTAAGCGAAAGCAGTTTGAGACAAAGAAAGGAGTGTAAGAATCTATAGTGGGGGACAGTATAGGGAAAGCCTTGCCTGATTTAAACAACTCAGAGAGGGAAGCCTGTCTCTTGGGAAAGAGAAGGGGCATTCAAACTCCTGTAAGTGGGGGAATTCCAAAACAATTAAGAAGTACAAAACACAGGTCCAGAAAAGACAGGGAGGAACCTGCACACTGGATTTGCCTTGTACTGGACTTACCAATAAGGGGTCTGAAGCTCAAGAAATTCTCTGTCTTATCACCAGGTGGTTACAAAATCAAGAAATAGATATCTCTGGGGATAAATTGCAGAGGTAATAGCTTAAAATATTAAAATGTACAGTGTACAACAAAAGAGTACAAGACAAAGAAACCAGAAATTATGGCCCATCCAAAGGAAAAGGATTAAAATCCAGAAAACCTCAACAAAGATGACCAGACTGTGTTCATAACAAATAAAGATTTAACAAAACATAATCTTAAAAATGCACAAGGAGATGAAGGAAAATACAGAGAAAAACTAAAGGATACCTGGAAAAAAATGAATGGGTAATATGAGAATCTTAATAAAGAGATAGAAATTTTAAAAATGAACCAAACAGAACTACTGAAGTTGAATAACACAATCACTGAAATGGAAAATTTGCAGAAGGGTTTCAACTGCAGATTAGAGTTGGAAGAAGAAAGATACAGCAAACTAGAACACAAGACAATTGAAATGAGTCAGGCTGAGAAGCAGAAAGAAAAAAGAATTATAAAAAGTGAAAAAAACATAAGACACCTCTGGGTCACAATCAAGCAAACCAATATACACATTGTAGGAGCCCCAGAAGAAGAGCGAAAGGGGCAGTGAGAATATTCATAAACTCATGACACTGAACTTCCCAAACTTCAGAAAAGTGACTAGGTACATGTAAGAAGCCCAGAGAACATCAAACAGGATAAACATGGAGAAAAACAAACCCTGTATTATATTGATCACATTCTCCAGACACTGGAGTAAAGGCTCCACCCTCCCCAAGCATCAAGATGGTGGCCAGGCTCTCCATGAACATGAAGATACAGGCTCTACCTTCTCAGGGCACTGTGTTTGCAGCACTCTTCCTGAACAATGGGGCAGAAGGCCCACCCTCCCCAAGCACTGGGACGGACTCACCCTTTCCATACTCGTGGGTGGGCCCACTCTCTTGGCCTGAGAAGATATCTTCTGTCCAGACCTCAGCTTACATGGTTCTGCCCTTGAGTGATTTTTCCTTTAATCTGTCCCTTCTCTGTCCTTTATAGTCTAGGCTGGCAGTGGTTTTGTTTGTACAAATTACGTGGGAAAAAAAAAAAAAAAAAAACCTTGCTAGTTTTGCCTGTAGTTCAAAGGGATCCAAACAAAACACCTGTAGAAGTTTGGCAGTTTTATGTAATTATGAATTCCAAAAATAGATATTGGATTATACTTGTAAACTGGTCTGCTAATCTGGGAATGATTAAGTTATGATTAGGGCGTTAACGGGGCCATGTCAGTAGGGCATTAAGCCCCACCCCTTGGTGGGTGGGGAATCAAATATAAAAGGCATAGCAAAGAATGAGTTGGAACAGTTTTAATGTTGGAGTTTTAGTGAGGAAGAAGAGAAGGCCCCGGGATAGAGAAGAGCCATTCTCCTGAGAGTTCACAGCTGGCCTTGTGGAGCGAGGCAAAGCCTAGAGAGCCTCATAGTCTACAGCTGACCTTGTGGAGGAAACAGAGGAGCTAAGCCCAGAGAGAAACGCAGCCCGGGGAAGAGAGGAACCCAAGAAGCCTGGACCCTGGCAAACGTCAGCAGCTGCCTTGCTCCAACACGTAGCAACAGACTTTGGTGAGGGAAGAAACTTATGCTTTATGGCCCAGTAACTGTAAGCTTCTACCCCAAATAAATACCCTTTATAAACACCAACCGATTTCTGGTATTTTTCATCAGCACCCCTTTGGCTAACTAATGCACCATCAGACAAAAGAATTTTCCATAGATTCCTCCTGAATGACTGCAGTTCCAATCCTGACATCCACAGAAATTGTTCACTGGTTTCATGTTCAGTTAAACCCTCACATCATATTCCCTGAAGTCTCATATTCTAGAAACTGAGAATTTGCCAAACCATCAATTTCTTATTTCTTTCCGCCCAGGAGTGCAGTTCTAAGTTTAACCCTTTCCTCTGACATTTAATTTTAAGCTTCAAGGAGAAAACAAACCTGCACTTTCCACACTTAACTTCAAAATCTCCTCAGCTAAATATCCAAGTTTAAATTCTGCCTTCTATCCACCATCAAAATGTAATTTTGCCAAGTTCTCTGTTACTTTAAAACAAGGATCACCTTTCCTCCAGTCTATATAACATATTCATTTCCTTTAGAGGCCTCCTTGGAAGTACCTTTACCATCCATATTTATACCAACAGTCTCTTCACAGAAATTTAGGCATTTTCTATCAAGCACCTCACAATTCTCCCAGCCTCTACCCATCATTGAATTCTAAATCCACTTTCATATATATTTGCATGTGTTTCTGGGGTACACACAGCTGCAAAACACCATAGAATGCAACTCCACTTTCTTACTTCCTACAGGTGCTAAACTGAAAATACATGAAAAGAAATGATAAACCTATTGTTTTGTACATACAATGTGCAAAAATATAGATAAAAGTGGTAACAAGTACAAAAGAAAAGGAGAGGGGATGGAGGAGGATAGAAAAAATACATGTATGTTATTGAAGTCAGGTTTGTATCAAACCAAATATGATTGCTATTGTCGTAGTTTGCTAAATGCTGCCCAAGCAATATACCAGAAATGTGTTGGCTTTCATAATGGGAACATACTAGGATAAAACTTACAGTTCTGAGGTAATGAAAGTGTCCAAATCAAGGCATCATCAAGAGATCCTGTCTCTCCAAGTTGCGGCTGTGGCAATCGGACATATGGTAGCAGCATCTAAGGAAGCCTTCTCTCAGAGCTACAGCTGTGGTTGATCAAGCACATGGCAGGGAACAATGCCAGTCCACTCATCTCTCCTCTCTCCTCCAGCCTTATCAATTTAGCCTCCGTTGCCCCATGGGCCTAGCCTCTTAGGGGCCTCTTTCCATGCCTCTATGCCCTGCTGATTTCAAGTGACCTTCTTTCAGTTTCTCTGCAGCTTTTTTCATGTGTGTGTGTCTGTTTTCAGTCCTCTGCTTATAAAGGACTCCATCAAGAAGATCAAGACCCAACCTGGGTCACATCTCACTGAAGCAATCCAATCAAAGGCCCCCAACTGAATCCAGTCCAATCAATGGGTCCCACACCCACAGGAAAAGATTAGCTCCAAGAACATGATCTTTTCTGGATTCACAAAAAATCTTCAAACTGTCACAGTTATATATTTGGGATGTTAACTTTTAACACCATGGTAAGCACAAGGAAAACATGAAAAATATATTCAGATAGAAAAAAAGAAATCCAGTATATTACAACACACACACATACAAACATATAAATGTAGATATTAGAAGAATTGAGGGCCCAAAATTATTTTGTCTTACTCAGGCAAAATAACAAAATGGCAGAAGAAAATCTTGCATTATCAGTAGGGACTTTAAATATTAATGTACTAAACTCTACAATCAACAAGTAGAGATTGGCAGAATGTGTAAAAATGCATGATTCAATAATATGCAGTCTGCAAGAGACTCAAATTAAAAGATACAAGTAGGTTGAAAGTGAAAGGATGGAAAAAATATTCCATGCAAGTAATAACCAAAAGAGAAAGGAGTAGCCATGCTAATATCAGATGAAATAGACTTGAAGTCAAAAACAGTTGCAGGAGACAATCATGGTCATTATAATCTGATAAAGGGGTCATTTCAAAAGAAAAATGTAACAATTATAAATATTTATGTATCTAACAACAAAGCCTCAAATTATATGATGCAAATACTGACAGTCTTGAAGGGAGAATTGATGGTTCTATATTTAAAGTAGAAGGCTTTAATATACCACTTTCAATAATGGATAGAACATATAGTCAGAAGACCAATTAAGGAATACAAAAGTTGAACACTATCTAAACCAGCTAGACCTAACAGACATTTATAGAAAACTTTACCCAACAGCAACAGAATACACAAATTTCTCAAGTGCCTACAGGTCATTCTCCAGGATAGACCATTTGTTAGGTCAAGAACAAGTCTCAATAAATTCAAAAATATTGAAGTAACACAATGTTTCCCCTCCATCCACAAGGGAATGAAGTTAGAAATCAATAAAAGAGAGAAATGGAAAATTCACAAATATGGGGAAATTAAACAACATATTTTTAACAACCAAGTGGTTAAATAGGAAACCATGAGGGAAATTAGGAAATATTTGAGGTGAATGAAAATGCAAAACAACATGCCAAAACATATGGAATGCAGCAAAGGCAGTGCTGAGAGGGAAATTTATAACTCTAAAAGCTTACATTAAAAAAGAAGAAAGATTTCAAATCAAAGACCTAACCTCCTAAGTGGAAGAACTAGAAAAAAAAAGAGCGAACTAAACCCAAAGTGAGAAAAAGTTCAGAATTAATACAGATTAGAGAAGAAATCATGAAATAGAGAACAAAAAAGGTCATTTAGAGACTCAACAAAATCAAAAGTTGGTTCTTTGTAAATAAAGATTAATAAAATTGACAAATCTTTAGCTACATTGACAAAGAAAAAAGAGAGTGCATGCAAATATCAAAAATCTGATGTGAAAAGGAAGACATTACTACCTACTGCATGAAATAAAAAAAATTATGAGGGATTGCTATGAAAAACCTATGCCAATAAAGTAGATAACTTAGATGCAATGCACAAATTCTTAGAAACACATAAACATAAACTACCTACAGTAACTCAAGAAGAAATAAAGTATTTCAACAAATCAATTACTGGTAAAAAGATTGAATCAGTAATCAAAAACCTCACCACAAAGAAAAGTCAAGGACCAGATTGCTTCATGGGGGAATTTTACCAAACATTCCAGGAGTACTTAGCTCCAATTCTGTTCAAAAACTTCCAAAAAATTAAAAAGGAGGGAACACTCCCAAACTCATTCTATGAAGACATCCTTCATAGCAAAGGTGCCACAAGAAAAGAAAATTAAAGACCAATATCTCTTATGAATATAAATGCCTAAACCCTTAAGAAAATACTAGCAACCCTAATCCACTATCACATTAAAAGACTTATATGCCACAATCAAGTGGGATTTATCCCTAGTATTCAAAGGTGATTCAACATAAGAAATTCAATTAATGCAATACACCACATTAACACATTGAAGAGAAAATAAAACACATAATCATCTTCATTACTGCAGCAACCATTCTTGAATGAAAAAAAAAACACAAAAAACTCTTAGAACTCTAGGAATAGAAGTAAACTTCCTCAACATTATAAAGGACATATATGAAAACCTACAGATAACGTCATACATAATGGTGAATAATGAAAACTTTCCTTCTAATATCAGGATCAAGATAAACATGCCTGCTGTGACCACTTTTATTTAACATTGGAAGTTCTTGCCAGAGCAAATAGGCAAGATAGATAGATAGATAGATAGATAGATAGATAGATAGATAGATAGATAGATAATAGATAGACTAATAGATAGATAGATAGATAAATGGCATCCAAATTGGAAAGGAAGAAGTAAAACTGTCCCTATTTGCAGATATTATGATCCTATATACAGAAAATACTAAGAAAACTGCAACAAAACTCCTAGAGCTAAGAAGTGAATTCAGGAAAGAGTCAGGGTAGAAAATCAACAACCAAAAATCAGTAATGTTTCTATACACAGCAATGAATAACGGGAGACAGAAATCAAGCAAACATTTCCATTTACAATAACAACTAAAATAATCAATTATCTAGGAATAAATTTAAAGAAGGATGTAAAATACTTTCACACAGAAAACAATGATATTGCTAAATCAATATCAAAGAAGAAATCAAAGAAGACCTAAATAAATGGAAGGACATTCCATGTTCCTGGTTTGGAAGAATAAATATTATTAATATGTAAATCCTACCCAAAGTGATTTATAGATTCAACACAATTCTGATCAAAATTGCAACAACCTTCTTTGCAGAAATGGAAAAGCCAATCATCAAATTTATATTTAAAGTAAAGGGCCCAAAATAGCTAAAGCCTTCTTGAAAAAGATGGCTGAAGTTGGAGGACACACACTTCCTGACATTAAAACTTATTACAAAGCCCATGGGGCAGATGTCTTGCCTGCAGTTGTAGATACATTCTGTTTTTTAGGATGGGTGGTGTCCATCATCATCCTTTTGTTAGTTGTCCTGGAGGAGTCCAATGAACTGGAGAGTAGGTGCTGTAAATCTGCTGAGATTCAGGGCTCAAACAGCATATGAACAGACAGAAAATTTAACTCTCTGGGACATATACATAACCAGTATGCTGCTATTTATAGGTTCAAATAAGAAGGGCAGAAGAGTCATATATAGGAAAATTATAAATGGGTGTAAATCTGTTACATTGGGGAGCATATATTCTAAAGTAAGACCCACTGACAGGGTGCCAAATACCTGTGATTGTCTTCTCTGCCTAAAGTGTCTAGATATCTCTAGAGCCCTCAGGAACTCCACTGTTTGAGGTACTGTTTACTGTGGTAGTCAAAGAGATCCTGAGATCCTGCTGAGACTTGCATAAGTGTAACCTCTGGAATGACCTCCCAACTAACTTTGAAGTCTGTTAGCAATAAAACTCATTTGTATTTAATATTTGTCCCTTTTGGTCAAGTCTTTTTCCAGATGTATCAGAAGTTGGTGCTTGGTAATAATTCTCGGTGCCCGGGAGGCTCATCCCCGGGAGTCATGTCCCATGCTGGGCCAAGCTAGTACATTTATATGCTGAGTTTGGCTTAGAGAGAGGCCACATTTGAGCAACAAGGAGGCTTTCAGAAGGCTACTTTTGGAGAATATATAATAATAGGCTAAGTTTCAATTTTATAAGAAAAGTTTTATAATACAACCATCAATCTCCAAGGTCTCATGTAATGGTCTGTCCTTCGCTAGGCACTGCCCTTCTTTACTGGGCACTGCCCATGTACTCAGGGGATTCTTGCCTCTCTATTAGAGAATAGAGCAGGATTTCCATGATAGAAATTTAATATACTTTTCATTATTTTGTGGGTCTTCACCCACTGAGACAATGCCCTATGACCACTTGAACATATTCATATGCCATAGAGGCATGCCCCAGGTGCATCACTCCTCACACGTTCCCCTATCACCAACATGTCACACCAGTGATCCTCCCCTGACACAGTTGTGACCCTTCTGTGATCCAAAACCTCCCCAAAAACAAAGCAAAATAAATAATATAAATAGAAAATAAAATAATAATAAGCAAAATACAAAAATAAAAAATCTAAAAATAAGAAGAAGAAAATAATTTTTCTCATTGTATCTTTCATCACCATAAGAGCTGTTAACCTTCATGTACAGTGAAAATTCCTTACCTATGTTCCCCCAGTGTCTGTTGTTTTTTATTTTTTATTGTGGGTAAAAATCAAATTTTTCACAATACATACAAATATTTGTAAAATGGTATATAAATACATATGCATATATGTGCATTTGTTTACATAAATGTTATTTGTTATATATATATATATATATATATATATATTTCTTTTTAAAGGTGCTTAGATTACCTAAACATTATTCAGAAATTACAGGGATTCCCATGTACCCCACCGCCCACACCTCCAACAACATCTCACACCACCATCCATCATCTGTGTGGCACAACACCCGCAATGGATATACACATCCTGGAGCCTTGCCACCGAGCATAGACCACTGTTCACATCATAGACCGCACTCTCTCCCACACAATTCTGCATGGTATATGCTGATGGAAAATGGCCTATATCCGTCACTGCCACGCCACTGAGGACAACCCCCAAGTCCCAAAAAAGCCCCTGTATTTCAACTGCCCCTCCTTTCCTTGCCCCAAAAATGTTCAGTGGCCACCAGCTCCACCTCACTGTTACAATTTCTTCCATTGCTTGAATCACAATATGTCTACAACAGAACACCACCAAATCTATTCTAGTCCACAGCTCCTCCCCCAATCCTGAGGGGACTGGGATGGTGATGTCCACTCCACCTCCAAGTGAGAGAGGGCTTATATCCTGTGGATACACTGGATGGGATTATCTTGCCTGGAGCTGCAGGCCCTCTCCATTCCCTGGGATAGCCGTTGCCCATCGTCATCTCCTCGCCAGTTTACTTGGATGAGTCCATTGAGCTGTAGGGTAGGAGTTGCAGCTCCACCGAGATTCCAGGCACAGCTGGCACATAGGTAGGCCAGAGGCTTCAGTCTCTGGAAGTATGCCTAACAACTCCAGCATCACATATAGCTTTGAATAGAAGGGACTGATAGACCATGTGCAGGGAGGACTTATTTGAGTCCAACTCTGTCACTCTCAGGAGCACAGATTCCAATGAAGAGCCCACTAATTAGGCATCAATCTCTGGGGCTATCCCCAGAGCCCTCAGGGGTCCCTCTGTGTGAGGTGATATCTACTTTGGTGTTCTATGAGATCCTACTGAGGTGTGTGTAAGCATTACCTCTGGGATGACCTCCCGACTCTCTTTGAAGTCTCTTAGCCACGTGAAATCATTTCCCTTTACCTTTTCCCCCTTTTATTCAAGGTCTTTTTCCAATCGTGTTGCCAGTTGGCACTTGGTATTAATCCCTTGTTGCCAGGGAGGCTCATCCGCGGGAGTCACGTCCCATGTTGGGAGGAAGGTAATGCATTCAATTGCTGAGTTTGGCTTAGAGAGAGGCTCCATTTGAGCAACAAGGGGGATCTCAGGTGGCAACCCTTAGGCACCCCATAACAGTAGGCTAAGTTTCAATTAGAAGTGCAAATACTCATAAGGCTAGTCCTCAATAACAATAACCCATCAGTGGCCACCCTCTTTTGCCAGACATGGCCTCTGCACTCAGGGGACTGTTGCTGCTCCCTTGGGGAATGTAGCAGAGCTCTCCAGGCTGGGAATTCAGTATTCCCTCATTTATTGAGTAATTGTCTATCCACCGTGACCATGCCCCATCCCTTGATCATTTGAACAGTTTTATATATCTTTCATGTATATTCAGATGGACTTACTCCCATGAATCCCCCAT
>JAQZBX010077298.1:0-14292 GCA_029593785.1 Cabassous unicinctus | reverse complement strand
GCGGGAGGCGGGGGCAACAGAGGCCGGCGGGGCGGTTTGACGGCGGGGGCGCGGAGACCTTGACGGGCACGCGCATTAAAGGGACAGGCTGGCTGCGGGGTGGGGGTCGTCCTAAGTCGCGGCGGGGTGAGGAGAGGTTGGTGGCGGGGAGGCGTTGTCCCCCCACCCACCGCAGCCCTGGACTTCACACTCGCCCCGCAGCATTCGCAAAAGAGGCTCGGGAGCTGGCCCGGTTGACACCCTAACCCAGGGTGCGTGCTGTGCCCACAGGCACCCGAGATGGGAAAACTCCGCGTTGGCCGGGAAAGTTCGCCCAGGCTGAGGCTGCCTCTTCGCCCCTGGGCGTCAAAAGGCTGAGGTGCACTGCAGCACGGAGGTCCCTCTGCCTTTTCACTCACCGAGGCCCGGAACGCACACTGGTTGGGAGCCAGCAGCTCCAGGCCATTTAGCCTTGGACTATTGGGGGGAGGGGTCACCTTTCCTTCCTTAAGGCACACTTGAAGGGTCTGTGAGTGGCTTTAGGGAACCTTAGGTTCCCCTATAATCTTTACTCCAAACAGCCGTTTTAAAATAAAAATGTGCCTGATTTCCAAACTCAGCTTCCAAGGCAATTTCTCCCACCCCAGGCCCTCTTTGCCAATTGATTGCTGTTCCTAAACCCATCCTATATAGAGACTCTGCAGCTGTCGCTGTATGTGGATGGGGTGTTCTGTCCACACAGGGCTGAAGATAGCCCCCCAAGAAAAGGAATAGACCTAGTATACTAGGTCACTTGAACATTATTACCTGGTTAGGTATGTAATTGGATGAGGGAACCCAGCAGACCAGGTGCCCTAAGCTCTCCATGGGACAAAGGTCAGAGCTCAGAGCAACTCAAGCAACCTAAAGAAATCAGTGTGAATAAACCCCAGAAAACAGGAGCAAATCAAGACAATTTGATAAAATCCCTTTATCAAAGGCCTTCTTCAAGGATTGACTATTACCTTCTAACATCCCTGACAATTGCCAAAAGCAAGTATTGACCTCTAGCCTCAGAAAAACAGCATTGAGCAAAAAGTGGGTGCGTTCTTATGTATCGCTCAAGGGCACCCAAATGTGCTGTTCTCTTCTCTGTGCCTGTTTCTGTGGCTCTTCTATAAAGACACCAGTCATATTGGATTAGGGCCCACCCTGATACGGTGCAGCCCCATCTTAACTTTCTTACCTCCGGAAAGACCCTATTTCCAAATGAGATCACGGTCATAGCTGCAGGGGGTTAGGACTTCAACATATCTTTTGGGGGGACACAATTCAACCCATAACGGCCTCCTACCTGATCTTTTTCCCCTGCCCACCGTTCTACACACACAAAGCAGCTTGAGTGATCACGTAAAGCTTAGGTTAGACCAGGGGTTCTTAACCTTTTTCTGTTGCATGAACCCCTTTATCACTCAGGTGAATATCACGGACTCCTCAGAATGTAGCGGCAGATAGTTTAATGACACTCAGCATGGAAGGTCAGAGAAAATAAAGATAATAAGTTCATTTTTTTAAAATTCAAGTTCACAGACCCCCTGAAATCTTTCTACAGCCCCCCACGGACCCCTAATTAAGAGCCCCTGGGTTAGACCATGCCTCTCCTCTCAAAACCTCCAGTATCTTCCCATCCTAGAGCAGCAGCTGAAGTTCATACAGTGGCCACACAGCCCTGCATAATCAGCCTTCCACCACCAACCAGAACTGCTCTGACCTTGCACTGTACAGCTTCACCCCACCCAAATCTCCCTCCAGCCACACTAGCCTCCTTGTTATTATGAAACACATCAGGCATTTCTCAGCCTCAAGATTTCTGTACTTACCATTCCCTACCTCTACACATTGTTCCCTCCCACCCCACCCCATCAGTTCCTGCCCTCCTGCCCTGCTTTATTTTTCTCCACGATCATCACCTGGCATAATATATACTTAACAATTATTTTTAGCCTCACCCCCCCACACACACATATAAGCTCCTTTCAGACACGAATTTTGTTGATTGGAGTTCACTGCTATGCATATTCTATAAATATTGTCTGAATGAATGAAATCGACTTTTTCCAGTTGATGACGTAATAGGTGACACTCTAATTTCTTCAACAATAATAATCAATACCAGTTGTGTTCTCAGTATGAGCCAGGCTAAGTTCTGGGCACTTTCTACATACTAGCTCACAACCACCCCACAAGGCTGGTTTCACTGTAATCAACCCTGTCATGTGGAAGAGAACACTGAGGTAGGAACACTGTTCACATAAGAACACTGGGGTGTGGAGTCTCACACAGTCTCACAGCTAGGGAGTGGCAGAGCTGGAATTTGGCTCTGGACCTGTGAACTTCACACCACTTTGTCCTAAGTCCAGTGTTACAAATATAAATTTACTTGATTTTCCCTGTTCCTCTCCTCTGAGAAGCAAACTTGTTCTCCTAGACAAATAACTCACCTTCCTTGTATTTCCTGCTCTGCTCCATTAATCTGTCATCATGAACTCAATCTCCCCTTTCCTACACTTCTTATTTCTGATCTTCAATATAGAGCCTACATTTCTTCCCCTAGAATTGACAGGTGGGAATGTTTTTTGAAGGATCCTTCTTATGACTTTTATTACTGCCAACTTTGTGAGTAGGAAGAGTCATAATTAGTTTTCCAGTTTGATTGGAAGGGAGATATAGAAAAGACCTCTCTAGGGGAAACTGGACTGAATTTCAGCAGAGCACACCACTCTGGTAGAATAGCAACCTCCATTCTTGTTTAGACACCCAGTGATCAGTGGTTGTTAAATATTTAATTATATCCCCTGGAGGAAACATTAACTCAGATTTACCAAAGATGAGGACACTGACAGAATGGGAGAAGACAGTGATCTTTTCCTTCAGCCTTGGCTTGAAGGGCGCTGTAGGCACTGGAGTCACTCTGAATGTCTTGGATACTTAAGAAGGACAACCTCCATTAGGGCCGAGGAAGCCCATTGCCTAGTTCAGTACTGAGACAGAGGCACATAGCAAGTCTCAACCAATGTTTGTTGCATAAATAACTAAATGAATGAATTCCTAGTAATGAATGGAAGAGTGTTGACTGTTGCGTTTGGTCTGGGACTGCCACCCGGGCCCCATGTAGGATTGTATATGTGAGACACTGCAAAACCAGGGGCACCATTCATGTAAGTTACAGTGCAGACACAGACATCTGGATGCTCCTCCTGTCTTGTAGCCCCTGCCCATGTGTGGTCTTGAGTCCCCAGGAAGTGCCCAATGATCCCTGCCCACTGGTGTTCACATGCATGTGTTGGCATAATGCTGAGAAGTGATGTCATGTCACTCTGAGATTAGTTTGTAAAAGCCATTACGTGCAAATCAAAACTACAATGAAATATCACTTCACATCTGTTAGACTGGCCACTATTAAAAAGTCAGAAAACTGTAAATGTTGGAGAGGATGTGGAAAGATAGCAATGCTAATTCACTGTTGGTGGGGATCAGAATGGTACAGCCACTGTGGAGGACTGTTTGGCAGTTCCTAAGGAAGTTGAATATAGACTTGCCATGGGACCCAGCAATACCATTGCTAGGTATATACCCAGAAGAACTGAGAGCAGAGACATGAACAGACATCTGCACACCAGTGTTCATAGCAGCATTATTCGCAATTGCCAAAAGTTGGAAACAACCCAGGTGTCCATCAACCGATGAATGGACAAACAAATTATGAATATTATGGAATATTATGCAGCAGTGAGAAAAAATGAAGTTGTGAAGTATATGACAACGTGGATGAACCTGAAGGACATTATGTTGAGTGAAGCAAGCCAGACTCAAAAGGACAAGTACTGTACGATTGTGCAGCTATGATCTAAGTATATTGGGTAACTCATGGAGTTAATAACTAGAACATAGGTCACCAGAAAATAGAATGAGATTAAAGAACAGAAAGCTGCTAAAAGGTTGTCAATCTTTGGAAATGGATGGAAATGGTGAGAGCACATCATGGTGTTTGTGACTGGCAGAGCTATTATAGTGGTATGACAGTGGTTGAAAGTCTAAGGACATTTATATTACTAGAAGGAAAGCTACAAAATGTAACATGAGACTGTATAACATGGTGAAACCTAATGTATAATATGAATGTGGGTGATATGGCATATATAAGCCTGTTTTTACAAAATATAAATGCAAATAAACCAGAGAGAAGGAAAGAGAATAGCAGCTATGTACGGCAGGGGAAGTATAGAGAGATTGAGAGGTAATGGGTTTTGTTTGGTTGGTTGGTTTTTGTTTTTTATTATTATTATTATTATTACTGGAATAATGAAAATGCTCTAAAAATGATTGAAGTGATGAATGCACAACTATGTCAATATACCAAATACCATTGATTGTACACTTTAGATGGATTTATGCTTTATTTATATCAATAAAATTTATTTGTTAAAAAAAAAAAAGACATTACAGCTCCCTCTCTCTCCCTCTCTCTCTCTCTCTCTCTCTCTCTCTCAGATCACTCATTCAGAGGAAAGCCAGCTGCCATACTGTGAGTAGCCCTATGGAGAGGCCAACATGGCTAGTAACTGAGCTCTCCTGCTAACATCCACATGAGTGAGGGTGGGAACAGATCCTCCAGCCCCAGCCAACCTTCAGGTGACTGCAGCCCCAGTCAGCATCTTGACTGCAACCCCATGAAAGATCCTGAGTCAGAACCACCCAGCTAAATCACTCTTGAATTCCTGACCCACTTCAACTGTGAGATAATAAAATGTTGTTTTCGGCTGGGAAGTTTTGAGGATAATTTGTTACGCAGCAGTAGGTAATTGATACACCATGCTTTCTACTCTCTAATATGAAGTTCCCTCCTCAGGTCCCTGCATATCGGGCATGCGATGGCTGTGGTCGTTCCTGCAGGGTGAGGAGTCCCAATCACTCTGAAATTTGCTATCACATCCAGTTTCTCAGAAACACAGAGGGGCTTAAGTAGGTCCTGAGATGTGAGTAAAGAGTCTCAAAAGAGCATAGGACAAAAAAAGTGGCCTGGCAGGGCCATTGTTAGATGCCACAGGTGTAAAAAATGAGGAATCTGTTCTATCAGAACACAAAGCAAAGAATAGGAGACCCAGGAGCATCGGAGATTTGTACAGCAATGAAATTGCGGATGAGGTTTTCTTTGTCATAGTCATAGCTATTATTAGTACAATAAATGCAAATAATTTTAATTTAGGGAAACCTCAGAAGGAAATGAGCAAAGACAGGAGGTAGGAAAGCCTTGCCCTGATTTGTGCCTCTCTTGGGCGGTAGAGAGATGCTGAACTGGGCTGTCTAGATTCCTGATCCTGGCCCAGCTCTTCCTTGCTATATACCGTCATGGACAAGTTGCTTAACCTCTCACAGCCTGAGATCCTTCTTCTATAAATGGGCCTTATTTTCAGAGTTAATATCTATATAAGCAATACGAAATTTGAATAGAGTTCTTTGTATCTAAGTATGAGCTCTCAGCCTTCCTAGTGCTTTGATAAGTGGGAAGTCACGCCACTTATCAAAGCCCTGAACTCAGGCATTGCCATGTGGAAGGAGCTGACAGCTACAGCAGGAAGTAGCACCTACTGTGTCAGCAGCTTGGCACTGTGATGCAACTTTTGCACAGAGAAGCATTAGCACAGAGATACTGGGGGCCGGCCCCTCAGTGAGGGATAACAGACGCCTTTAGCCAGAGGTAGAGAGCAGATTGCCTCTGGGGATTGCATAGGCTTTGGATGCTTCAAGAAATACCATCCCTTCTGGGAGCCAGAAGTAGAAAGAAGAGCAATGGGCTATATTATGAGCACATTTGGGAGCATCCCTGGTGACTCCTGGAAGTGAAGTTAGGGAGAACGCTGAAGGAGGTGAAAGTTCTGGCAATAGTGGAAAGGACCTTGCGGGATGTCAAGTCCAACCACAACTGGATTTAGAATTCTTTCCAAAAATCTGCTTGAATGACTCCAGTGACAGGGACCTTCTAACTCCCCTGATAGCTGATTCCATCTTTGGACAGCTTTAACTTTCTAACCCTAAAATTGCCCTGCAATCCATTTCTCCTTGTGCTTTGTGGGGTTGCAGAATAAGCTTAACAGTTCTTCTGCAGGAAAACACTTTCATTCTTTTAAAATGGCTAACATGCCCTTTGAGTTGTCTCCTCCCTAGAATAAACTTCTCCCTTTTCTTCATTTTTCCACAAAGGAACAGTTTAGTGTTCCTTCACCATCCAAATGTTTCTCTTAAAATGTGGTGTCAGGAACTGAACCACAGAACCAGGGAAGTTGGCTTGACTGAGAGTAGAAGGAAGCTATTTGTTACCAGCTATCTCCATCCCAGTAATCTCCAATTCTGAGCTGCTAAATGTAAAATAAATTCCCATGCTGCATGGGAATATAGCTTTTCAACTACACATTAGGGTCAAAAGAATTTTTAAAAAATTTCAGGAGACTCATATGCCCAGAAAATAATCATAACATACCAATTTAGTCTATTCTAAATCTTTACCTCTCAAACTAGCATGCACCCACCACTACTCATGCTATAGAAAATAAAATTGTCAGCTTTGAAGAACCTGGTGTGGACTGTGAGCTAGGAACTTGACTGCTGCCGTGGGTGGGGATTCAGTTCCTCCCCACCAGGGCCTTTCCGTGGGTTGCTTGAGCTTTCTCACAACTTGGTGCCTGGGTTCCAATAACAAGCATCTGAAGAAAACCAGACCAAAGCTACCTAACCTTTTCTAATCTGGTCTCAGAAGTCATAGTGTCACTTTTCCCACGTTGTGTTTGTGGAAGCAACCATAAATCCATCCAGATTCAAAGAGAAGGGAATTAGAATTAGCCTCTTGATAGGGGAATGGAAGTTTCTAGAAGATTTTACGGGACTAGAGATAGTGTTGTAGCCATCTTTGGGAAATACAATCTGCCAGAGATAAGTTCCTCCCTTTGCCTTGTGTCCCTTTCGCATCTTTGTTCTCTTTGAAGCCCAATTCATCCCTCTTTGGGAAGCATTTTCCCAACGTTACTTTCTTTGTGAAACATTTTCACAACCAAGAGTTCATCACCATGTCTGATGTGTCACCTATGTGCCCCATGTATATATGTATAAACTTCTATTATTCCCCTTTATGCAATATCTTGTGATTATTTACTTATGTCTGACTTGCCCATTAGACAATGAGCTCCTCAAAAGCCTGCACTGCAAACACTGTTTTTTTTGGCTCATCATTAGCCATCACCAAGAAGCTCAGTCCTAGGAGACTGGTAGATTGAATTATGTACCCCAGTTTAGAATTGTTCTTGGTCTTGATCCGCATTCCCGTGGGATTGCACCCCTTGTAACTAGGATCTCTTCAGGAGGTTATTTTAGTTAAGGTGTGGCCCGACTGAATGAAGGTGGGCCTTAATCTGGATCGTTGGAGGCCTTTATAAGGAGAAGAAATTGAGACACAGAAAGAGAAAGCCGTGGGGAGGAACTGGAAGCTGGAAGTCAATGGAACCCAGAAGAGAAAGGAGAGGACATCACCATGTGACGCAAGGCAGAGATGCAAGCTTTGGAACCCCAAGGATCACTGGCAAGCCAGGACCAGAACGTTACAGACTTTGGGGGAGAAAGCATCACCTTGCTGATGCCTCAATTTTAGACTTCTCCTAGCCTCAAATCCGTGAGCCAATAAATTCCGTTTAAGCCAAGCCGTCGCATAGTATTTGTCATAGCAGCCTGGCAAAGACAAACTGAGTTAGCCTGGAAAACTAAGGTAGGGATGGGTTTCTGATAGGTCTAAGACAGGGCTTCTTAACCCTTAAGATTTCAGGGGGTCTATGAGCTTGAATTGAAAAAAACCAACTTCTTGTCTTTATTTTCTCTGACCTCTAATTGAAATCAAGCATTTCCTTCACTTATGAATATGCCATAAATAAATTACAGTAGTATTCATTTCACCTGACTGGCGAAGGGGTCTGTGAAACAAAATAGGTTACGAACTCCTGTTCTAAAACAACCTTCCACTCTCATAGATGCTACTCCTATTCCACAGTTGAATTCTGCCCTTAGAGCCAGCTTAGTGGGACCTCTGATCAAGGGGTCCATGAGCTTGAATTGAAAATTCAAAACAACATTATTTTTGTGGGGAGGTGTTGGTGCGGTGTGATATATTTATTAAATAATACACAGTATGGTGTGGACTTAGTAAGGGGTCCATGGTTTTCACCTGACTGGCAGAGGGGTCCGTGGAACAAAAAAGGTTAAGAACCCCCATAAGCAACACCTGGAAACGTGTTAGAAATGCAGACTATCTGGCTTGACCTCTGAACTTTCTGAATCAGGATCTACATTTTAGCAAGATCCCCAGTGATTCGTTTGCATAACAAAGTTTGAGGAGCACTGCTTTACAGGACACTTCTTTGGCTGCTTCTGATTGAGGAATCTGTGGGACCAAGAGGACATGCCCATCTGGAGCCCATGCTTCTGCTTCTAGACCATGTCCCAGGCAGAGGAGACTGGAATTCCCTGCCCAAGTGGCCTCAGGAGAGCCTATTTTCAGTGATGCTTCCTTGGATCTGTCCTCCTGAAAGGGAGGTGGGCAAAGTCCTAGGTCCAAGACCAAAGGGGAGCTATTTGTGAGGGGTAAGGAAGGGTGTTGGAACTTGGGAGTATGGGCCAGGATTCACACACGCACACGCACACGCACACACATGCACACGCACATGCACACGCACACACACACGCGCACACGCACATGAGGCCCCTCGTGGTGTAGCACAGTCGGGGGTGAAAGAGAATGGGGGTTGGGCCTCCATTTGTACCCTTGTCCCAGGCGCCACCATAATGAGGAGGCAATTATTTTAGGGATTGCATTGAATTTCTAGATCAATATGAGGAGAATCGCCTTCTTGACTACACGGGGTCTACCAGTCCATGGACTGTCTTTCCAGTTATTTAGTCTTCTTTAATTTCTTTCAGTGACATTTTTGTAGTTTTCAGAGTACAAGTCTTGTACCGCTTTGTTAAAATTTTGCCCAAGTATGTTATTCTCTGCTGTTATCATGAAGGGAAATTATCTTTTTAGCTACAACTTCTGATGATTCATTGCTAGTTTATAGAAATAGAATTAATTTTTGTATATTGATCTTGTGTCCTGTGACCTTCCTAAAGTCTTTTATGAGTTCTAGTAAAAATTTTTGTGGATTCCTTTAGATTTTCATATGGGATCATGTATAAAAGGACACTTTTACTTCTTGTTTTCCAATTTTTTTTTTTTTTTTTTGCCGGGAAGTCCCAGGGATCGAACCTGGGTCCCTCCATATGGGAGACGGACACCCAACCATTTGAGCCACATCCATCCCCCTTCTTTTCCAATCCTGATGCCCTGAACAAAAACAAAATAATTTTTTTTTATTAATTAGCTGGAAACTCCAGTATAGGGTTGAATTAAAAACCTTGCTCCCAATTTTAGATGGAAAGCATTCAGTCTTTAAGCATTAAATATCATGTCAGCTGTGGGTTTTTAAAAAAAATTTTTAATAGATGCCCTTTATCAGTTTGAGGAAGTCCCCTTCTATTCCTAGTTGGTTGAGAGTTTTTATTATGAATGGTGTTATATTTTGCCAAATGCTTTGTCTTCATCTATTGATGTGATCATGTGGGTTTTCCCTTTATTAATCTAATACATTTTAATTCTTTGTAGAATTTAAATATTTGCTTTTGGAATTTGGGGGCTTCCTGAAATTCAAAGCCAAAGTTGTTAACATCTTCCTTCCTCTGTTTGTCCTGGAGGAAACTCACTTTCTGCCCTGAAATAAAATAATTTGACTATCAAATGTTACTTCCAGTTTCCTGCTGGGATGAATCTAGTTTCTCTTCCCTTGCCTGAGGTTTAAGTGTCTCAGGGGTTTGTAGAAATGTTCTAAAAAAAATTAGATTTCTAAGGAACAAGTCAGCAAGTTTAAACCCAATCAGGTAAAACCTACCTCACCCACCTCCTTCTCTGACATCACTTTTCCAAATCACCTGGGAACAAGGGGAAAATCAATTTCCAAATATCACTCATCTAGAAAATAGTTGTAGAAATAGAACTGAGGACTGAATAGACGGATGGTGGTGTATAGATAAGGATTCTGGAAAGAAGGTTGTTGGTTGAACACTTTAAGGAGCAAAACTCAGAAAGATTCTTTATCCGTACAGTAGCAAACATCTACTCACTGCTCACTATGGATCAAGGTGGTGCTTTAAATGGTCTCATGTCCTACGAGGTAACTGTTATCATTGCCCCATTTTACAGCAGAGGACGCTGAGACGCAGAATGAAGGGACACCATGCCCCGGCTCAGGCACCTAGCGGGCGGTGGAGCCAGCGTGTGTGCCTAAGCATTATGATATGCCGAGAGAAAGCAGGGGCAACATTAATACTGGGTTCCAGGACTCTGCGGCTTACATGGGTAAAATTCCCCATACACAAGAATAGACTCCACACTTCACCACTGTTGCACACACGCACGTAATAAAAAGACAAACAATCCACTTAAAAATTGGCAAAAGATTTGAACAGGCACTTCAGAAAGGAAGCTATAAAAATATTTGTATGTGAAAAGGTGCTCATCATCCTCAGTCATCAGGGAACACCAATCAAATTCACAATGAGATACCACTACATACCTGTTAGAGTGGCTAAAACTGGAAAAGGTTGACAATACAAGTATTTGTGAGTATGTGGAAAAACTGGAACTCACATGCCTTGCTGGTGATACAACCCTACTGGCAGTTTCTTATAACGTTAAACAAAAACTTACCACATGACCCAGTGATTCCATTCCAAAGTATTTACACAAGTGAAATGAAGAATTGTACTCAAATAAATGGTGATAGCAGCTTTGTTCATCATAGTTCCCTTGTGGAAACAACCCAAATGTCTATTTTCAGGAGAATGGATAAACAAGCTGTTGTATATCCACGCATGCAACAACACAGATGAACCTCAAAAACATTATGTTGAGTGAAAAAAGTCAGGCACAAAAAATACCAATGGTATGATTCCATTTACATGAAACTCTAGAGCAGGCAAAACTCATCTATAGTGACCAAAAACAGGTCAAGGGCTGCCTGGGGCTGGGAGGTCAAGTGTGTGTGTGGAGTGAGGTTAAAGACTGCAAACGGGCAGAAGGACATTTTGGAGGGTGATGGAAATGATAGTGGAGAGGTTTGCACAAGTGTATATTGTCAAAACTCTTTGAACTGTACACAGGAAATGGGTGCATTTTATTGCATGTAAATTATACTTCAAGAAATTGATTTAAAATGAAAAACTGCATACACGATGAGAAATACCAAAAGAGAAAATAGTCTTAGTGATAAGTTTATTCTTAATTTCATTAACCTGGAGGACAGAGCAGGAACATTTCTATAAGAAGGGAAAAACAAAAGGCGTGCTTCCTGAGATGCGCTGATCCAGAAGAAAGTTTGGGTGCCTGGCCATTTTGGGGGCACCCTCCAGGAACTGGACAGCTGGGAGCAAATGCTGAAGAGTGGGGAGGTGGGAATGGAGAGAGGCTAAAACAGACGCCTGCTGCATAATTGCCTCTGATGCTACCTGGCTGAGAGCCATTCATTCTATTGTTACATTTCTACTGTAATTATTTTGCCTTTAGTTTTCCAATTTGTTGAACCTCACTCCCCTAAAGGGGGTGAGGAAGAGAATGTCGGGAGAAAATTGAAAGGTGGAGTAGGATGAGGGGCCGGAAACACTCAGACCATGTCTGCCTAATTATGTTGTAAATAATTTACTCCTGAGAAGGAAAGAAATGCGAACGCCTTTAAAGGAGTTGGGAGAAGGGGGCTGGGAAGTTCCAGAGGCCAGGGAAGCTGGCCTACCAGCCCTGCTTCATCTTGTGGGGTTGTTTTGTTTTGTTTTTAACGAGTGTCAATAACTCTTGGAAGGGCTGTATCTTCGTTTATTTAATTTAGCAGGTCAATCTTACGTAACAATCTGTAGCGATGGCTTTCAAACCTAAATGTGCAGGAGACTCCTTTGTTGAAATACAGATTCCTGGCCCCTCCCAAGACTGATGCAGTTGGCTTAGGATCTGCATTTTATCCTAGAGTCACTCTCTCTGTGGTGTTACACTTTGAGAAATACTGTCCAAGAAGATTATGGGTAGAAATGAGAAAGCCTAATTTTGATGGTCATATTCACTCTAAAGGAAAGACAGAAATGACCAAAGGAAATCTTAGATTAAGAAAAGCATTTGTATTTATTTCAGTAAGATTTATTGCCGAAGGTGTGCGACCTTCTGAAGTTTGAAACGTATGCCTTGTTACTTATCACAGTGACCCAGACCGGGTTTTAAGGGTTCTTCTCTTTACCAGCGTTTGTCTCAATTCTTTTTCCCAAAGCACATCCAATTGGGAGCAAATGTGAATGATTTGCTGGCCTTCCACCTAATCCATCATAGTACAATACAAAAAGATACAAAGAGACTGGGTGGATAAAGGAAATCAATACCTGTTTCCTGTTCTTTCCCTTCAGATCCTTTGTCTGGTTTCAGTATTTCAACAGAATAAGAAACATAGCTGGAACTCCCAATCAAAATCAGACAAAACATAGGCAATAAGACACGGAGTCCCTCCTTGCTGCTGATAGGAAATTTGAGTTACAATAGGGCCCAGATTGTCTGAACTCAGTGTAGTTTTCAGTTATTAGAGTTTTTTTGTTTCATAGTAATTTATAAACTTAATCATAAGGTATTTAGAAAAAAGCAAATATGCCAAAATAGAATGTTAAGGAAATTGAGTGTGTAATCTAATTCTCCACAAATTACAGGTAATATCCATACACCCTCCAATTTCAAATGAAATCTTTCTTTAAAAATGTCTGAATACTATCAAACTGTATACACTTGATCAAGTCTAAATATATTTGTGCATCTGCACACTTTACTTACTGGACAACAGAAACAAGAGCTAGTTCATTAGCAGTTTCTGCTCTGTAGTGGTAAAATCAATAAGTATTTCATTTTTAGTATGGTATTGAAGTTGCTCCTTGATATTGTCATTTCTTCAAAACGGCCATATAGTGACAGAATATTCCCTCTTCCTTAGCTTTCGTAGAGAAATGTGTCCAGTATTATGCTTCTAGACAGGATCAATACCTTAGGAGAACCTAAGGTAGAGAAGGAAAGCCTATTTACAGCAGGTCTAATAAAGGATGACCCCTCTTCCCACATGAGCGCAACACTTAAATGTGCTTAGTGTTGGCTTCCTTTAATTCTATCATTTAAAGCAAGGGTTTTACCTTCAGGCTTTCCCCGTAAAAAAGAAAGTTGCCTAATAGTCAAGCCTTTACAATGTTTCTCCTATTAAGGGACTCTCTGCTGATTTTTAAATTTTGAACAACAGTACTATTTGGGATGATATATTAGGTTGAAACGATCTTTAGCATGAGTCTTGGATGTTGATAGAAGTCACCTAATGAAATAAGTAAAAAATTTAAGGAGGCAAAGAAATTTAACTCATAATAATTATTATTGGGGGTATAACCACACAGTTACAAGGACTGGATATCATTGTTAAGAGCTTAAAGGACAAACTAAAAAGAAGCCTTCCTAATGCTTTGCAAATAGGCACCTGTGACTTAGGGTAAATTCTCTAATCACAGCATCACACATGGATTTTAAAAGGGGCGCACTTCAAAAACCACCTTCAAAGTGAAGATGATCTAGCTGAACAACTGTTAGATGAATCCAGAATTAGTTCTAGTCATGGCATTGATATTATATTTCATTAATTTGGCTCAGGACTGCTCTGCCCTACAAATCATTGCTTGTCTTTGGGAGAAGTGTAAATGTGTGTGTTCTTTCATAAGCATTGTAAGCCAAGAAAGAAGCAATAAACAAACTTGATGATCTCCTCTTCTCATATTGGAGCATAAACAGTGACAAAGAGCTGGAACAATTGGGCTCAGCTCCCATCTGAGAAATAATGCCACATTTAATAATACCACACGTGGGTTTATTAAACATTGAGGAGCCCAGACTTTGGGTGATAGAGCAGCATCATGAGCATCTGCCGATAGCTTCTCCAATCCCTTTACCATTCCCAGGAGCACCAGCATCCTTGTTGGAGGGTGGCCCCCAGATGGCTGGAATTCAATTTGCAAGCACACAGATAGAAGTACCTGGGAATCCCCGCCCACAGGCAGTCCCTAACAAATGGCTGATGGGCGGGGTGGATGTGGCTCAGGTGGTTGGGCATCCTTCTCCCATATGGAGGGACCTGGGTTCGATCC
>JAQZBX010077296.1:0-14294 GCA_029593785.1 Cabassous unicinctus | reverse complement strand
AAGAAAAGAAAAAAAAGAAAGGGAAGGAAAGAAAGACAAAAAAACTAACAAGTAGCATAGTCTTAGAATACGAAATTCCAAATCATCACATAATGAGCTCAAATTAAGCAAGCAATGAATCACTGAAATAATTAAAACATTTTTTTTCCTTCAGAATTATCAAAGGGGAAATAAAACCTTTTTTGGATTCCTCAGGCAGACTTGTATTTTCTCGAGCAAAGAGTCACAACAGGTCCTCTAAGAGAAGAGCCAAATTTCTTTTAATAATATCCTATCTTCTCCTCCTCTAAAATGAAATTTAAATGACAGGGGCTTATTTGCCTAAAAATATAATTCTTTATAATATTTATCTCACCAGGTAAATGACTAAAAGGGAAGAACAGAGATTCAAAATTAGAGAAAAATGTAATGGGAGTCCTGCCCTTACCCAACCTGTACCCAAACATCTACTGAGGAGCTATAAATTGGAGAGGGAAGCAGATGTGGCTCAAGCATTTAGGTGCCCGCCTACCACATGGGAGGTGCTGGGTTCAGTTTCCAGTGATTCCTAGAGAAGAAGAGCAAGACAGCAAGCTGACCCGATAGGCTGGCACAACAAGATGACACAACAAGGAGACACAAAGAAGAAACACAACAAAGCAGGTAGTGGAGGTAGCTCAAGTGATTGAGCACCTCTCTCCCACATGGGAAGTCCCAGGTTCGGTTCCTGATGCCTCCTTAAGAGAAGATGAGCAAACACAGACATCCCACAATGAGTGGACACAGAGAACAGAGAGTGAGCACAAACAATGGGGGTGTGTGTGGGGGGAGGAATAAATAATTAAAATAAATCTTTTTTAAAAATTGGAAAGAATGGATCTAGTTGTTGTGGCAACAATAGTAATGGAGAAAAGAGGCCTATTAGTAGACTCAGAAGCAGAAAAGATATGGGCAGCAGCCTACAAAATAAATTATTAGGACAGATACCGTCATAATCTTCTTTGCTCTTAGAGACAAAAGCATTAATTTATACAGTTTTAAAACAATATGTATGTCAAGATAAACTCCTAGAATTTAAGACTATAAAATTAATTAACATGGCAGATAATATACTCCATCTCCATTCCCTCCCAAAACCCCAGCAAATGAAGAAAAAGACAAATATAAACCCTCAAGGGCAAAGGCAAAAGGAGAGAAGATGACAGCAGATAAATGGCAACAAGCAGGGCAAAGAACTTTGGCTAGGTTCTGTTCATTTCAATATATAAGAATACAGTTTTTATTTAAGACCTACAGTAAATATCTTTCCTCCAAAAAATCTGAGAACAGAAAAAGATCACCTGGGATTTCCTTTGACTACTGAATTTCCACCCAAGCAAATGTAGCTAAATCCCTCTCCTATGTTCCTTTCCTTCCCATTTCCAAAGCGGAGCTATAATTAAATGAACCAACTGAAAATCACTTTTAATTTTCAGAACAAATGAACTGCAAAAACTAGGTTAGTCCATGCTTCAAAAATAAAACAAAACAAATTCCTTCTCTATTAGATAAGATTTAGATTTAGCTCAAGTTGATCCTATTGCCGCATCACTATTGACAGTGGCAACTTTGTATACTTTTTATAGTTTTTTTAGTACTCCTATGCACCAGTAAGGTAAAAGTTGCTATATCTCAGATACCGGTCTGAGTATTAAGAATATCCAATGCACTATTGAGCTTACTTGCTGAAAAGACTATTTTAAATAACCACATTTTTCATTTTAGCCAAGAATAAAGAATAACTTCCCTGTGTATATCAAGAAAGTTTTCATGAGAAAGTATAAACAGAACAAAAGGCCTGGTGAAAATAAAATTCTAAAGATCACTGTTTCAGGTTATACAGAATAAACACATTTTACCTTTCTACAACATTTATCAGTTTCTTTAAACATTCTGAATCATGCATTAATTATTGTGTCAAGTTTCTGCTGCAAAATTCTACATCTTTTCTTCGGGCAAATCTTGCTAAATACAAAAATTCCATGTATAAACTAAAATCTTATGAAACTTATCAGATGATAAGATCACCAAAAATCTGAAACTGACAATGTGATCACGCAGATGAACTACTGTGGTATTCCTTTTCTTTCAATTCTACTGTGCAAGCTGGGAAATCAGAAGCTTACGTATGTGAATCATCATTAAGGAGGGTGCTGGGACTGACAGTAATGAAGCAAGATCCACAACATGAAACAAGAGGGATAGCCTGTACACATAGTAGTATCCTCACATACTCCAATTTTTTCCAAAAGAGTAAATGGGAGAACAAAGCTTTCAAAATTTATCTACTTGTTCATATATGAATGATATACTTAAATAGTTTTTAAAAAATAATAAAGTAAATATATATATATATATAGAGAGAGAGAGAGCATGTATTTTAATTTAGGGAAAAAAAGAAAAAAAAAATTATCTACTACAAGGTTCCACTGTCATGAACTGACCCCGTCTTTTACACAAATTTTTGTCCCTTTCTTTCCATTCCTACTACCACCTGCCTATCCTGGTCTCCCTGACTCCAATTTGTAAATTTGTAGACCTTAATATTGCCAAATAAATCTTCACAAAATACCATTTTCATCTTGGTAAGCAATAGGATTCAAGGTAATACCACAGTAAGAGGTCTAGCCCCTTCTTAACTTTTCCAAACTTTGTCCTATTACCAGGCTCACACAAATCTTCTGAACTAAACCCCAACTAATCTATTTGCTACCACCCCTTCAAGTCCATTCCTGCCTCCACACCTTTGTCCATCCTGAATCCCAGTTTTAAATTTAACTTCCCTTCTTCCCTTAGCCTTAATAATGCCTTATTAATTATTCTTCATAACCCCCATTCAGCATCAGACTGCTTTGAGGTAATGCTTGAACTGTTTTAAATCTTAATACGGAAAAGGACTTTCTTCCCAGAGGGCAGAAAATATGGGTTAAAATACAGATAGTCAAGTCCTAGATCACAGGTTGCAAAGTGTCAACGCATGAGACAAATTCTGCCCACAGTGGTAATCTGTTTGGACCACAGTATTTTTATATGAATTCATAACTTGCCAACATTTAAAAAATAAATAACTATTGCTAACAATATAAAATTCAAACTTTTAGCATTATACTTAGAACTTTTCACACAGTTGCCTCATTTAACCTTTCTGGCTACAATGCTCTTCCTTCCCTCATCCCCTTCCCCGCTTCTTGCACCCTTTTTCTTCCACAATCCTCTGCATTTACAGACAGGATTAAGGTGTTTCCTCTGCTTGTAGTGTCATTCCCTTTCCCTACCCGTCATATACCTATTCAGCATCTAATAACCAAGTTCAAGTACAGGAGCAGTTATTGCTCTTTTTCTGGCCAGCATGCAGGTATAAGTGGCCACCTCTTCCTCTCCTATCTCCTAGCTTTTTGTCTCTTTGGAAAAAAAGTTAAGATGTTCAAGCAACACTTGGACCATAAATTAAATTGTACACTTTAATATGGCTGAAATGGTGAATTGTATATGAATTTTACCTCAATAATTAAAAAAAAAAAGAAAAAGTGAGCAAAAGCTGCCTAACAATTGCCTCTTTAGAGGGACTCCCTAGATTACCTAAGTCTCAAACTGACTTATCATTACTAATTTAAACACTCACATAGATTCCATAGGCATTTGAATTTACAGTGCTCACCCTAAATAAGCTTACTGAATGAATCAATGAATTGCAATGACAATTTTAGGAAAGACAAGGTTGGTGGTAATAATGACAATAATAACAATAACAGCAATTAACATTTTATCCTTATTGTGAGCCTGGTACTGTTCTAAACAAAAATGCATTATTTCATTCAATCTACACAACTCCATGGATATATGTTATTACTATTCCCAATTTACAGGTAAGTACATTGAGGCACAAAGAAGTTAAGAAACTTGGCCAAGCTCATACTGCGAGTACATAGTAGAACCAAAATTCAAAAAACAGACAGTATAACTCCAGTATATACTCTAGTACATACTCATACCCTACAGTATGAGTCCTTCAGACTAGCATTATTTCCTCTGTGGCCAACTTTATTGATTCTTTGGAACAAAGAATCGAAAGACTAAATTTTAGAGTCTACTCTCTCTTTGCACAGATGACTAAAAAAGCAAATAAAAGTTCACTTAAATGCAGATGTTATTTCTGGAGTTTTTCTTATCTTAAAAAAATTGTTTTTATAATTGACAGTGCTCAATGAGCAGAGAAACTCAGTTTAAGACTATTAAGTGATGATACAGTACAAATATTTTCTTTTTCCTGGGGTAAAAAGATGTATCTGTTATAGTAGGCAGTATCCAAATGTGAAGGAAAAAACAGCAATCTTCTTGAGGGTAAGGAAGGTTTTTTTGTTGAGTCCCTGAAACACCTAGCAGAGTCTTGCACCAAAGAGGCACTTAACATGATTTATGTTAAAGGAACCAAGAAATCAGTAGTTAATATCTTAAATTGTAATGTGATACATCCCTTGTTATAGGATTTATCATCGTGTTTTTAATAATTACTGGTGAGCAAGTCTGTTTCCCTGACAAGAAACACAAAACCTTGAGGTAAGGGTTTTATATAGTATCCCTCTAGACCTAGCACAACAAGGGCCCAATGAGTTCTTGTTGAATATTACAAACTTAACATTGCTATACGTAGGTTTCCTACAGCTGCTTTTTCTGCCCTTTTAAAGTAGAACTTAAAACAACATGGACGAGAGCAGATGTAGCTCAGCTGGTTGAGGACCTGCCTCCTACATACAAGGTCCTGGGTTCAATCCCCGGTACCTCCTGTAAAAAAATAATAATAACTGTAATGGGAGCAGATATAGCTCAGTGGTTTGAGCTCCGGTTTCCCAAATCTGAGATCCCGGGGTTCAATCCCTGGTACCACCTTTAAAAAAAAAAATACACACAAAAAAACACATGGCTTCACATTTATAAAGCACTGGATATTATGAAGTTCTACTACAAAATATCTCTGGTACCAGTCCTATATTGTGATGACAACAAAGTCCTGAAAAATTGGTGATTCTAGCTCATGAAGGACAGTGAGTGAGTTAGAAGGAATCAGAGAGATCACCATATTCAATATATTCAATAGACAAGTGAGGAAAGTGAGGCTCAGAGATATTCAAGTGAATTGCTCAAGATCACAGAATTTAAGTGACAAACAATGCCAGGGCTAGAACCCAGGTCTCCTGAATTTTGGCCCTGTTATCTTTCCACAAAGAACTACTTTGTGAGCTCAGGATGAAACGAATATTTTGAGAAATATTTTTAAAATATTTTATAATGAGAATGATCTTTCCTGGCACATAACTTTTTGTGAGATACTACATCACGATTAAAGAAATGAAAGCTGCCTTGTTCTTTTACTGCAAATAACATGATCTCCTCCCTACTCCTTTAATTATGGTAAAATATTTAATATAGCATAAAACTTGCCATTTTTAAGTGTACAATCCAGTGGCATTAATTACATTCACAATGTTGCGCAACCATCACCACTATATCCAAATCACCTTTTTATGTTCTCCATACTTTTCATTTTCATGTTGTTCATCATCTTCTGAGATCTCTTCCTCTCACCATCTCATGCTTACCTTGTTTGCCTCTTATCACTTCCTTTCCTTATATCTCTTACAAAACACCCCACCATCTCCTCCTTTTCTCTTCACAGCAACCAAAAAGACGAGATTAAGACCACAATTAATTTTAGCACTGGCCTAGGACACTATAGTAGGCAAATCACAGCCCTGGTCTCTAAGCATTTATAGGGCAATTAGTTAACAAAAATATAAACTAAACACAGTGTCACACAAATAAATTAATAACAAACTGATGTTTACAGTGGAGACAAGAACCTAAGTATGGGTAGGACATTTATGTGAAGGGAGATTATAATGAAAATGACAAATAGTTGTCTCAAGGTTAGAGTTAGGCAAAGTAAAAGGGACCACTCTCTTTCTATTCAACTTTCTTAGCTACCAAATCACCTGTTCTACTTTACTCACTTCCTATTCTCCCTTCCTATTCTCCCTTACTGCTTGACTTTCTCTATGCTCTACTCTTTTTTCTTATCCAGTAGTCTTCCTTTCCTCTCTCCTGACCTTTTAAAGTGAATTTGTCTTGTCATGTTGACCTCTTCATTATTTTTGCCAACTTCTACCACATTTTGGATCTAGATTATGTCTTAAGTTATTAATTCATTTTCTTTTCTAACGATTTAAGATATATTATTTTATTTGATCCTCACAATAATGCCAGGGAGGCAAGAGGAATTAATACATCTATTTTGCAGGTATATAAACTGAGTCCAGTAAGATTAAATGACTTGCCAAAAGTCACACAGCTTGTCAATGGCAAAATCAAATCCGAACCCAGGTCTTTTCTTTCCAACTTCTCTATTTTTTTTTTCCACTGCATCATGTTGCCTTCTTTTTAGTTCTTCCACCTAACCATATATATGCACATGTCTGTATAAATATATATAAAGATAAATGTTTGTAAAAAGAAGTAGAAAAAAATGTATGTCTAAGGGAGCTAGAAAAACAGAAAAGTCAGGAGACCTAAATTAAGAGCACAGTGTGGGGGGGGGTGGATGTGGCTCAAATGGTTGGGCATCCGTCTCCCATATGGAGGGACCTGGGTTCAATCCCCAGGACCTCCTGGTAAAAATAAAGAAAAATATAGAAGGCACGTGGGCCACCAGGCCCCGCTGAGCCACTCAGCAAGATGATGACATAACAGGAGAGTGACACAAGGGAGAGCCAAGACGAGACGCGCTGAAAAAACCAGGAACTAAGGTGGCGCAGGAAGTAGGACGCCTCTCTCCCACATTGGAGGTTCCCAGGATTGAATCCCGGTAAAGACAGGAGGAGAAGGATGAGAAGAGAGAGCAGGAAACAGACACAGAATTGCCCAGTGAATGGACACAAGAAACAGCAAAAACGGGTGTGGGGGGGTGTAAAAATAGATAAAAGTAAAATAAATAAATAAATCTTTAAAAAAAGAGCACAGTGTGGCTCACAAGCTAATCCTTGTAGGGAGACTTTGGGTTTCAGACTCAAGTGGAAACTGCCTATTTCTTCAACCAATTGATGGAGTCAGGATCAACACTGCTCTCTCCCCCACCACTCCTCACAGCAGTTATGTGATCAAGGAGTGTACCACTCCTTCCCCCAAATCTCTTTCACATGCATGCCACCATACCTGAAGTTCTCACCGTTGGAGTCACTTATTTGGGTTAAGGCGTTGTCTCCAAAAGGCCACAGTTAAATGCATGTTACCTAAGAGGGGAAGGAGAATCCATCAATATATTACTCTTATGGTTAAACATTTGAGATTAGCAATGACCTTGGGAATCTGACAGCAAAAGGCCTCTAAAAAAAAGTTTTGTGAGATAATTTTGGATGGGGTGGGCAGGATAAGGAAGTAAGTTAGAGGGAAATGACTCATAGTATGAAATGATGTCCACCTAGGTATGATGGCCACATGGTAAAATAAGAATGGTCATATAAACACACATTCTACCTTTGGGGTCACCATAAACCCCTGCAACTTGGAGGCTCCTGGGATAGGAAAAGAAAACACACTCCAAGGATCCAGATATAGTCAGTTCTGAAGAGAAGCAAAAGAGCTAAGCTGGTAGCAGTTTTCCAAAGACAGGGCACTACTAGACTGGAGGACAACAGAGGAAGGAATAGCTTCTGGTTAAACGCCTCTAGTTACGAAGCTATTTTCCAAGCCAACATTTTTAGCTGAGGGCCTACCTCCCAACCAGAAAATGCACCAATTCAATTCTGTGAACGACCTCATTAATTTACATGGACTCAAAGCCAGTATCATTTACAGCCACAAAAATCAACATGCCTCTACTGAGTGCTTACTATAAGTCCAGAATTTGGCTAGATCCTATAAATATAGAGAAAAATAATTTTATATACTCTGCCTTAATTCACATAAAGGAAACTATTCCCCAAAACTCAAAACTGAGAAAGGGGAACAAGAAAGGAAGTGAAAAAAAAACAACAGATGATTTATTCCTTTAGTACTAACACAAATTTCTTAAGCCAGAATGAATAAAACAAAATTCATTTCTAAGTCAAAGTTCCTTGTTAAACTCTTGCCTAAAGAGTCAAGAGGCACAGCCCAGAAATTTGTTTGTTCTAATACCAGAAGCTCCTTAATAGTACACATTCTAATTGGTACAATGGAAGAATAGCACACTGGAGTTACAAACCTTGGGTTCTAGTTCTAGCTCTAACTCTTAACTAGTTTTAGACAATTCTTTAACCTCTTTAGGCTTCTTTATTTTTTATTTTTATTTTTTTAAGCAAAGAAAACTAAGAGGTTGGACTAGCCCAAGAATAAATATTATATACCTGGCACAACCACCACCCACTGGATAAGTGTGTCCACAAGAGGCATCACTAATCAATCATAACATTCTTTCCCAGAAAAGTCATACGACTAGAATCCTTCTCAACACAGTATTTCTACAGCTACTTCCAGTCAGGGTTGACCCATAAACCAAAATATATTTGCAACTGTGGACTAGATGATCTCTGCAATCTCTTCCAACTCAAAAATTCAAATACCAAGTTTCTGAAGTATGGGAGAAAAAAAATTACATCCAACAAGCTTAGATCAACAGTGTTAATACTCATATTTCAATCTAAATTCCAAGTCTTCTTCCAAATTGTACCTGACCTGGTTCCTTGTAATTTTTCAAAGATGCTAATGGACAATTAACTCTGAAACTATTACCATATATTACCTAAAATATTATTCTGATTTGCTAATGGATTCTTGACAGAAAAGAAATGAGTCCTTTACCCAGACTGGCCCTAAAAAATCCTCATCCAAAAATATGGCAATAATACTGCACTAGTGAAGAGCCAAATCCAATCCATCAATCATCTTCAAGATCAGGCTTTGTCACCTCTCACCTAGACGTCTGTAAAAGCCACTCTTTTATCCTTTCACTCATCACCAGAGCAATCCTTCTAAAACACACACATTCACATTACTTTCCTCCTTAAAAATCTGTATCTATTATTAATAACATAAAATTCAAATTTTTTAGCATTATACTTAGAACTTTTCACATACTTGCCTCATTTTACCTTTCTGGCTTCTGCATTTACACACACGATTAAGGTGTTTCCTCTGCATGTGCTGCCCTTCCCTTTCCCCACCCCTGTCACATTCCTACTCATCCTCTAAGACCCAACTTAAGGTTTAGGGTCAGGTACTGCTCCTTTTCTGACAAACCCCCAGGTGTAACTGTTCCTGTCCTGTCTCAAGAGTTTTTGGAGTTGTCCTTAGTATGCCCACAGTACTGTTTATATTAGTGGTTTCCAAGACCATCAGAATTATGAAGGCATGTTTTAAAAATAAATTCTTAGGGGCCAACCCAGACCTACTAAATCTCAGGAAGTGAGACCCTGGAATTTCTATATTTAAAAAGCACCCTAATATTACACAGCTTTAAGAAGAAATGAAGCCGTGAAACATATGACAACATGGATGAACCTAGAGGACATTGTTGAGTAAAGCAAGTCAGACACAAAAGGACAAATACTGTATGATTGTGTTACTATGAACTAAATATATTGTGTAATCTCATGGAGTTAATAACTTGAATATGGGTCACCAGAAAATAGAATGAGGTTAGAAAATGGAAAGCTGAGGGTTAACTTGTGCAGAATTGGTAAAAAGGATGTGTGTTAACCTTTGGAAATGAATAGAAAAGGCAAAGGCTCAACATAATGTTTATAACTAGCAGTATTATTATGTAGTAGCAGTATTATGAAGTAGTTTAAAGGGAAATCTAAGGTCATGTATATTACTAAAAGGAAAGCTAAAAAATATTACATGGGATTGTATAGCATAGTAAAATCGCATGTGAAATATGAATATAGGTAAAATTGCATATATAAGACCATCTTTCTTTGAAACTGAACAAATGTATGTTAATACTAAAAGATGTTAATACCAGACAAAAAAAAAAAAAAAAAAAAAAAAACACTATGCTAAGTGAAAGAAACCAGATACAAAGTACTACATATTATATGATTCCATTTATATAAAATGTAAATATAAATCAATTTATAAAGATGAAATTAGATTAGTGGTTATGTAGGGCTGGGGAAGGACTGCTAAAGGGTGTGGAGTTTTTCTTTTTGGAGTAATAAAATTTTTCTAAAATTTTTTGTGGTGATGAATGCACAACATTGTAATTATACTAACAGCCACTGATTATAAACTTTGGATAGATCTTATGGTATGTGAATATAGCTCAATAAAACTGCTTAATAAATAAATAATTGTAAAAGAATAGCCAGAAATAACAGCTATGCAAAGCAGGGAAAGCATAGCAAGATGGAGAGGTGAAGAATTTTCTTGTGTTTTTTATTACTGAGATATGAAAATGCTCTAATAATGACTGAAGTGATTATTGCACAACTATGTAATTACGCCAATTACCATTGGTATACACTTTGGATGAATTGTATGCTTTATTAGTATGTATCAATAAAATTGATTTGTTAAAAAAAAAAAAAGCACCTTAATTAATCCTTCAAAAGATGTAAAGATGTGTGTGTGTTTTTTAAAGAATGCAGAAATGATTTACTCTAGAAGATGCAGAAATATTCTACACTTGTTCTTTTATTTCATATTATATCCTTGTTGACTTGCTTTATATACTGAAGGTGAAGGAATTCTTTTTGGACTTAAACCCAAAAAACTTGCATTCACTGTTCATAAAGGCTGTTGAATTTCCGCCTTCATTTCTAGACCTTAAAAATGAAATAACTGTACCTTGGCTAAACTTGTGAATACACAGTGCACGCTCTCACCACATCTGCCATGAGAACTTTATTTCAGCTGTGAAACAAGTCCTTGTCCAAAACTGGGAGTGGAAATACACTGCCTTTATATACTTTATTAAGATATAATTGTAATAGAAATAGATGCAAAGGAAACCACTTAAGTGCAAGGATAGGTGAGCAGCTGGCTGGCTCCGGTGGTTTCACGAATTTTCAAAGAAAAATCCCACCCTTCCTTCCCCATCCCCTCCCCCCAAAACTATATTGCAGCTGTAGAGTAGCGACAGAAAATGTACAAGATACATAAGAAAACAAGTTGAGATGTCACTGGAGAATCGTGAATTTCGGGTAGTTTGCCGGTTCACCTGGTTAGAGAGACGACTAACTTTAGGCCCAACATCTACATCGGGCGCACAGACCCTGTGTTTCTCTCCAAGTCGCGGCCCAAACTATGTCTGAAAACTTGAATCCCCTACTTAAATGCAAGTCCTTAACGTGTTTCGACCCTTAGATTTCGTTCACGGCTACTTTTCTTTTCTCTGCTACAGAAAAGGGCACTCTCCGGAGAGAGGACGATGACAGCTCCACGTCTGCAAACTCGATGCAGACAGGCGCCGGAGGAGCCACGGCGGTGGCTGGCGCGGGTGAGGGCACCGGGGCCGGGACCACCATGCAGGGGGACAATGGAGGGAGGAGGGAAGTAACTGAGTGAAAGGGAGGCAGCCGCGGTACTGGGCCCCCCTCGAGACTGGGGGCTCTGAAAAGTCTCGGGCAAGCCAGTCAGGCAGCAGGTGGGCCCGGCCACCGCCCCTCACAGGGGCCACGTCGCCCGCAGCCACCGGTCCCGGCGCGTAGGCCGGGCCACCCGCGAGTGGCCCCCGGGCGGGGCAGAGGGGCGCGGGGCTGGACCCTGCCCGTGCCCGCTGCGGCCCAGCTCTCTCTTAACTTGGCGCCCGCCAGGCAAGAGGCCCAGGAGCCTCAGCCCCGCACTGGCTGTCGGTCCCGACAGGTCGACCCACCCGCCGCCCGGCCCCCGGTCACTAGTCAGAGTTCCCCGCGCCCCCCACGGACACTGACTCTGAGGGAAGAAGGAGCAGCCGCGACTCTGGGGTCCCAGCTCGCGCGCCACACTCCTCCACCCCTCGTTCTTCCTGGGCACTCTCACCCGAGTTCCCCCCTCTCCCTAGAACTGCCCCCAATCCGCCCGAGGATGTTTACCGGGGCGGCGGCGACTCCTCAGTCCCTCGACTAAGATGGCAGCGGGTCCCGAGCCCCGACTACAGTGACCAGAACGAGTTGGCGGCCAACGCGCAGGCGCCTCTGCTCGTGAGCAGTCCGGACTACAAGCCCCAGCAGGCCTTGCGCGCCCACCCGCCCCCGGACCTGAATAGCTGGCATTGGCTGGTTTGCACCCCTAAAGCCGAGTTTCCTCCTCCCTGGCTTGAGGGCTGTGGTTTACAAACTCTGTGTATCGTAATCACCTGAAGGGTTTGTTGAAACAGATAGCTGGGCCACACCCCCAGAGTTTCTGATTCAATAGGTCTACAGTGGAGTCTGATAATTTGCATTTCTAACGAGTTCTCCGGTGATGCTGCTAGTGGGGATTACACTTAGAGAACTATTGGGCTGTAGGGTACACTAAGGACTACACTTAGTCCTACATTTGGGATAAAATAGCAACAACCCTTCTCCACCTCTTAATCGGGTGCTCTTAGGGATGATGATAATAGCTTACACTTAAATGGTGCAGGTGTTGTAAAGAATTGATCAATAAGCTCCTTTAATCCGCACTACAAAGCTATGAGAGAAGTACTGTTACTATCCCCATTTTACAGCTGCATAAACCAAATTACAAGCAGGATAAAAACCCAGGCAATCTGACTTGAGTCCATCCTCTTAACCTTCCTTCAAGGGTTGTTTGTGAGACTTACTAAGCTATGCAAGTAAAGGCTGGGAGGCAGGACTAAGTGGACAGTAATTAGTGACCTTTGCTATTATTGTTTAGCCTGTTTCCTCCTAATGAAAATAATATTTAACCATCTGGAAAGCCACTTAAACATTTTCAAAGTACCTCAAATCCACCATATCAATGTGTCTCACAATATGCCTTAGGAGACCTAGTGAGAAGTACTGATTTCTGGACCCCTAACTCAGTCAGATTCTCTACAGCAGAAGTTCTCAAAATTCTCTGTGCAAGTTCACATGGAGAGTTTGTTAAAACATAGACGGCTGGGCCCCACCCTCAGAGTTTCTGATTCAGCTGGTCTCCAGTGGGGCCAGAGAGCCTCTATTTTTAACCAGGAACCATACTTTTAGAATCACTGCTCTAAGGCTGTGTTTCTCAACCTTTTTTTTTTTTCCCTTCATTATCATTCCCCTAAGGAGCCTTTTTAAACTTTTTTCCCTAATGGGAAAATTTTCCTAATGGAAATTTTAATACTACAGATATACTGTATATCTATTTATGTATTGTATGTAGAATTGTGCTTTATACATTAAAAAGTAAGATTTTTTCCCCCTGTTTTTGCCCTCTTCCAACCAATTTTTGTCGTTTCAAGAATGTCTGCTCTAGGAGAATCTGGGTTTTCTAACTAGTGTCCCAGGTGATGCTTGTCACCAAGCCAGTTTAAGAAATATAGTGACCCTTTGGGATATGAGGTACTTTTATCACCATTCTACAGAGAAGGAAACTGAGTCCCAAAGAAATTAAATGACTGGTCCAAGATCACTCAACCAGGAACTAGGGATCCAACCAAGTACTCCAGCTCCAGATTTAGTGTTTTCTACAATTTCTTAAAACTATATGTTAGGCAAAACTAATATAGGGCACTAGGAGTCAGAATAGTGGTTGCCCTTATGAAGGGAGATAGACCTGGAAGGAGGCACAAAGGAGCTTCTTAGTACTGGTAATAATGCTCTGTGTCTTGAGCTGAGTTCTAGTTCACAGGTATCTCAACTTTGTGAAAAGTCACTGTGAAGTATACTTATGATTTGTGCGTCTTTTATTTATATTATACCTCAATAAAAATTTACTTAAAACAAATGTGTGTGAAATGCATATTCATTTTATTCCAAAAATGCATCTCTTTCTACTACATGCCGAGTCTCACTTTACGGTATATTACAATCACGAATGAAGGGCTTGTTAAACCTCAGAATGCTGAGTGTGTCACCCTCAGAAGAATATCTAAGCCAGGAAGTCTGGAGTCAGGCCCAAGATTTTGCCTTTCTAAAAAGTTCCCCAGTGAGGAACGTGGGTGTGGCTCAATCGATAGAGCTCCCGTTTACCATATGGGAGGCCCTGGGTTTCCTTCCCGGGGCCTCCTTGTAAGAGCAGGCCGGCCCACCCGGCGTGGTGGGCTGATGCAGCAGGACCTCACAGCAAGGGGGAGATAAGCAGACACGGAAGAAACACACAGCGAATGGACACAGCAAACACAAGCAGCA
>JAQZBX010077295.1:0-14296 GCA_029593785.1 Cabassous unicinctus | reverse complement strand
TCTTATATCTTCCTGGAGGATCACCCCTTTTATTAATATATAATGGCCTTCCGTATCTCTTATCACTTTTTTGCATTTAAAGTCTGTTTTGTCTGATATTAGTATAGCTACCCCTGCTCTTTTCTGGTTACTATTTGCGTGGAGTATCTTTTTCCAACCTTTTACTTTCAGCCGGTTTGTATCCCTGGGTCTGAGGTGAGTTTCTTGTAAGCAGCATATGGATGGCTCATGTTTTTTAATCCATTCTGTCAGCCTGTATCTTTTGATTGGGGAATTTAATCCATTCACATTCAATGATATCACTGAAAATGCACTATTTATTTCCTCCATTGTATTCTTTGGTTTTCATATGTCATCTTGTTTTTGTCTCTCTTTTTACTCTTTTGGTTATTCTTTCTGCTAGAAAAGCATATTCTTAATCTTATTCTTTTGGGTATGGGTCCAGTGGAAATAAGAAAAAAATGGTTAATGTGTTATTGCAAACTTCAGGAATGGCGATCCTTCTTATAAAGTGTTAGAGAACTTGGCAAAATTGAGATCTGATGTTGGATAGAAAGCAGAATTTAAAAGCAATGAACTTAGATATTTAGCTGAAGACATTTATAAGCTAGTATGGAAGATGTAGCCTGGCTTCTCTTTGAAACTTAACGTAAAATGTGAAAGGAAAAGGATGAGCTGAGTACTGAACTCTTAAGCACAAATTAGCCAGAAATTGATGTTTTAGAAAAGTCTAAAATTATCCAGATAGCATGCTCTGAGATTAGGTTCAGAAGCGGCTCTATTAGGGACCTCCCTGAGCTTCCAGGAAGCAATTTCCCAGAGATAATGCTCTGTGTGAGGGCTTAGCTGAACATAGATCCTGTCAAGTCAGCCATTTCAGTGGAATTCAGGATTGGAAATGTAGTTATGCAGGAAGTATATGGTGGAAAGTTTTATTGTCTGATGGTTTGGACCCCTGTGAATTGCACGCAAAGCTGACAAGGTTTTTGTGAAATTTGTATGAGCAGAACCACTGCAAACCCAGACTGAAGGGACAGAGAAGGGACATACTGAAGGAAGAATGACTTCAAGGACAGAACCATGGAAGCTGAGGTCTGGACTTAAGAGATCTCCTTAGGCCAAGAGAACAGGTCCACTTTTGTGTGCAGAGAGGACAGGCTTACCCCAGCATTTGAAAGGGGTAGGCCTTTCGCCTCATTGTTCATAGAGACTGCTGCCACCCCAATGCTCAGAGTTGGTGAAGCCTGTGCCCACTTGTTCACTGAGAGTCTGGCTGCCCCAATGCTCAGAAAAGGTGGGGCCTGCAGCCTGGAATTCATGGAGATACTGGCCATCATCCCTATGCCTGGAGAGTAGAGCCTTCACCCTAGTATTTGGGGAAAGCATGGCCAAGGCACAAGCACTTGGAAGAAGTGGGGCTGCTGCTCCATCAGGCCTGGAGGACAAACCAATGATCCATAGATGACTCTCAGACCTTGAAATCTAATGTAGCTTACTCTGCTAGGTTTTGGAATTGTTTGGAACCCATGGCTCTTGTTTTCCTTCAATTACTCCCTTATGGAATGGGAATGTTTATCCAATGCCTGCCCCACCATTGTATATTGGAAGCAGATAACTTATTTTCTAGATGGCACTGGTCTACCAACAGAGGGGAATTATGCCCCAGGAGAAACTACACACATGACCAATTTCGATGAGACTTTGGACTTAGCATCATTATTGAAATAACTTATGGCTTTTGGGATGCTGTGATAGAATGAATCTATTTTCCATGTGGAAAACCATGTCTTTTTGGCAGAATGTGGTAGCTTGGAAATATGTACTTCAGAAAAACATGTTCTTAAACATAATCCATTCCTGTGGGTGTGGACTCATTATAAATAAGATCTCTTCAAGATACTTCAGTTAAGGTATGGCCCAAATGAATTAGGTCAGACTTTAATTTGGATTACTGGAGTCCTTTCTAAACAGAGTGAAAGTCAGATAGAGAAAAACCCAGCAAGAGCATTCAGAATCCAGAAGTAAATGGAACTGAGGACCCAGGCGAGGCTGCCATGTGCACTGCCATATGACAGAAAAGCTTAGGACCAAGGATTGCCAGAAGCCAGCCCCAGAACACCACAGTCTTCTGGAGAAAGCATCACCTTGATGATACATTGGTTTTTTACTTCCCCTAGCCTCATAACTGTGTGCCAATAAATTTACATTGTTTAATCAGACCCATTGCATAGTATTTGCTTTAGCAGGCAGGAAACTAAAACACCTTCCTTACAGGAAATACTAAAGAGATTTCTCCATGTTGCAAGGAAAGGACACTAAACAGTATCTTGATGCTGGATGAAGAAATAAAGATCTCTGGTATAAGTAACAATATGAGTAAATATGTATGCCAGTATTATTTCATTTTTAATTTTAATGCTGTCTTTTACTTCTTATAAGGTTGCACACTCAAGTGCATAAAAATGGGTATAAATCACTGTTATTGGGCACACAATGCATAAAGATACAATGTGTGTCATGAACAACATAAAAGGGAAGGATGGAGGAATGTAAGTATTATTGATGTGTAGGCTAGTGAAGTCAAGTTGGAATCAATAGAAACAAAATTGTAATAGATTTATACACTCAGTATCATCCCCATGGTAACCAAAATGAAAAAATATAAAAAATCTACACAAAAGCAAAGGATAAGTGATTCATAATGGCTCATTATAAGAGATCATCTAAAGAAAAAGGAAGGCAGTAATGGAGAAAAGGAGGGACAAAAATATTACTTACAGAAAACAATTAGCAAAATGTCAGATGTAAATCATACCTTATCAGGAATTTCCCTAAATGTAATTGAGTTAAACTCCCCAAATGAAAGGCAGAGATTGGCATAATAGATTAAAAACATGACCTAACTGTATGCTGTTTACAAGAGATCCATCTGAGATCCAAAGATACAAATAGGTTTAAAGTGAAAGGATAGAAAAATTTATCATGTAAATAATCCAAAGAGAGTGGAAATGGCTATATTATATCAGACAAAATAGACTTTAAGTCAAAAACTGTTGCAAGAAACAAAGAAGTTCATTACATATCAATAAAAGGATCAATTCAACAAGATTTAACAATCATAAACATCTATGGACCTAAGAGCAGAGCACCAAAAAATATGAAGCAAAAATTGATAGAATTGAACATAGAAACAAACAGTCCTATAATAGCAGTTGGAGATTTCAATATGCCACTTTCAACACTGGACAGAACGTCTATTCAGAGGATCAGTAAGGAAATAGAGGACCCGAAAAACACTATAAACCAAGTAGATCTAACCAACATATATAGAACACTACACGGAACAATGGCAGAATACACATTCTTTTCAAGTGAACATGGATCATTCTGTAGCGTAGGCCATATGTTAGGGCACAAGAGAAGTCTAAATAAATTTTAAAGTATTGGAAATCTGAAAATGTGACATTTCTGACCACCATGAAATGAAGCTAGAAATCAATCTAAGAAAGAAAACCAGAAAATTTACAAATATATGGTAATTAAACAGCACACTGTTAAACAACCAACGGATTAAAGAAGAAACTACAAGGAAAATTAGAAAATACTCAGAGACACAACAAAGATACAACATACCAAAACTTATGGGATGTAATGAAGGCAGTGCTCAGAAGGAACTGGTAGCTATGAATGTCTACATTAAAAAAAGAAGATCTCAAATTAATAACCTAACTTTATATCTTAAGGTACTAGAAAAACAAGAGCAAAGTAAACCCAAAATTAGCATAAGAAAGGAAATCATTAAGATCACAATAAAGGCAATTGAAATATAGAATAGAAAAATAGAGAATAAACAAAATAAAAAGTTCTTTAAAAAATCAATAAAATTGACAAAACTTTAGATAGACTGACAAAGAAAAAAAGAGAAAGGATGCAAGTAACTAAAATCAAAAGGAAAATAATGTTATCCCTATTGATCTTACAAAATAAAAAGGGTTATAGGAGAATACTATGAACAATTATGTGCCAAAAAACTACATAATCTAGAAGAAATGGAAAAATTCCTAGAAATACATTAAAATTAAGAACATAATTCCATTTATAATAATATCTAAAAGAATAAAATATCTAGGAAAAAATTTAACTATGGATACAAAAGACTTATATACTGAAAGACTTATATTCAACGCACTGCTAAAAAAAATTAAAGACCTAAATAAATGGCAAGAGATCTCACATTCATGGATTGGAACAGTTAACATTGTTAATATGTGATCAATGCAATCCCTTTTAAAATTTCAGCAGCCTTTTTAAATTATAGAAATGGAAAAAAACAATCCTTAAATTTATATGAAACTGGAAAAGCCCCCAAGAACCCAAACAATCTTGAAAAAGAACAGTGTTGGAATACTCATCCTTCTTGATTTCATATTGTATTACAAAGCAACTGTAATCAAAATAATGTGGTACAGGAACAAATATAGAAAAATAGATCAGTGGAACAGAATTCAAAGTCCAGAAATAGACCCACACATCTATGGCCAATTGATTTTTGACAAGGATGCTAAGTACATTCAATGGGGAAAGAAGAGACTCTTTAACAAATGGTGGTAGGAAAACGGAATACTCACATGCATAAGAATACACTTAGAACATATACAAAAATCAACTCAAAATAGATCAAGGACATAAATATAAGAGCTATAACCATAAAACTCTTAGAAGACAATGTAGGGGCAAATCTCCATGACCTAGGATTTGGCAATGGATTCTTAAATATGCCACCAAATGCACAAGGGACAAAAGAAACAAAAGGTAAAACTGATTCCATGAAAATGAATAACCTCTAGGCATTGAAGAAAATTATCAAGAAAGCAAAAAGACAACCTACAGAATGGGAGAAAATAGTTTTGAACAATATATCAGATAAGGATTTAATATCCAGAATATATAAAGAACTCCTACAACTCAACAACAAAAAGACAAAAATATCAATTAAAATATGGGCAAGGGAATTGAATAGACACTTCTCCAAAGAAGATAAACAAATGGCTAAAATGTACATGAAAAGACGCCTATATCATAAGCCATAGGGGGAATGCATATCAAAACCACAATGAGATACCACTTCATATCCACAAGGATGGTTATTATTTAAAAATGGAAAATAAGTGTTGGAGGGGATGTGGAGAAATTGGAAATCTAGTGTATTGGTGGAAATATAAAATGGTACAGCCACTCTGGAAGGCAATATGGAGGTTCCTCAAAAAGTTAACACAGAATTATCATTTGACTGGGCAATCCCACTTCTAGGTATGTACCAAAAGAGAGTGAAACCAGAGTTGCAAACAGATACATGTACATCAATGTTTACAGAAGCATTATTCACAATAGCCCAAATCTGGAAATAACCCAAATGTCCTTCAACAAATGGATACAAACAAATGGATATAACAAATGTATATAAACAAAATGTGGTATGTACACACAATGGAATATTATTCAGCCATAAGAAAAAATGAAGTTACAAGACATGTTGCAATATGGAAGAATCTTGAGAAAACACTATGTTAAATGATACAAACAAGACACATAAGGACAAAAGTTGTAAGATATTACTTATAAGAGATGACTAGAAGTAGCAAATTTAAAGATTAGATATTAGATGGGGATGAGGGGAGGGGGGAAGGGGAAGTGTTTGAAAAAAAGATGTACATTAAAACAAGAAAAAGAAAAATCATAGATTTGAAATTTTAGATGTAATAATAATATATATAAAACTGTGTCACCAGAATGAAAGGCATTGAAAATATTCAGAACATTTTCAGAATCCCTAAAATAGTCTCCATCTACCAGCTCATTCTCTACTTACTAAAATTACTTTGCCTCAAGGTACCACTTTCAAGTTAAACTATGTTCAATTAAATAAACTGTGTTCAATTTTACTATTTTTCAGTTTTACTCAATTACAGAGTTGTGATGCTTGTTGCTTAGTTTTTCACAGATTATGGATATAGAAATATATAGATACAGATATAAATATAGATATAGATATAGATATAGACAGATATAGATTCTTTTAATACATTAAGCTTAGCATAAGCTGGGTTTCCTTGGTATAGTGGAGACATTTTGCTTCATTTTAAAACATTGATTCTAAAGTGAAAAACCTTTCTAGTTATAAAAATGTCTTATAATAAACTTCTGAACACAGCAAAGGAAAAAAATCTGAAAAGGTAAGAAAGGACAGGCGAAATCCTCTAATTTAGTTCCTTCATTCTACAGAAACTGAGACTCAGATAGGTTAAGGTCACAGCTAATTAGCAGCAGAGCTGGCAGGAGAACCCATCTCTTCTAATATGATCTCTTTCTATCATGCTGCATATTTGTAAGTTGAGGTTTATCTAAAGAGAGACTGTGTTAATTATTTAATACACACATCAAACATTTATTGTGCTACTTCTATGTGCATAGACCCATGCTAAACATCTGAAATAACAAGATGGGAAAACAAAATTGCTTCTGTTCTGATATTGTTCATAGTAAAGTTTACAATATTATTGTTTTTGCAGATAAAAATCAATCTGTATGAATGAGTTTATTCTCAAGCAACTACAGTCAGAGTCTAGCAATGAATGAGTCTGTGTTCAAAGACAATTGTAACAAAACTCTGGTGTCTAAGCCTACCATGGAGATTCTTGATCATGATGAATAACCTGTTTTAAAAATTATTTGATCAATTTATAATTCAACTTATTCTAGAAATACTGTACTTACATATAACTCAATTATTTTTCTCCCTTGGCTAGTGACTAATGAAGTTTGGAGGAACTGGCTCAGAAGATTTACCACCATGGTTTTTTAATTCAATCATTCATTCAACAAATATTTATCACATACTTATTTTATATTTTATTAATTGTGAAAAATACAAAAATACTCCCTACCTCCATGAAGATAATTTTATAGAGGTGGGGAAAAGTAGCAAATAAGTAAAAAACATAACTAAATAAATAGAGAAGGTAATTTCAGATTCTTTTAATTGTGAAGTAACCAAGCAAGGTAGTTATGGGAATGTGGTAGGGGGTAGGGGATATTAGGAATCTACTTAATTATTATTATTATTTTTAAAGATTTATTTATTTTATTTTATTTATCCCCCCCTTGCTGCTTGTGCTGCTGTGTCCATTCGCTGCGTGTCTTCTCCGTGTCTGCTTATCTCCCCCTTGCTGTGAGGTCTCGCCACATCAGCCCACGGCGCCGTGCGAGCCGGCCTGCCCTCACAAGGAGGCGCTGGAAAGCGAACCCGGGGCCTCTCAAATGGTAAACAGGTGCTCTATCCATTGCGCCACACCCGCTTCTTGCCGTGAGGTTGCTGCATCAGCCCACCGCACCGCTCAGGCCGGCGTGCCCTCACAAGGAGGCCTCGGGACGCGAACCCGGGCCTCCCACATGGTAAACAGGGGCTCTATCCACTGAGCCACACCCGCTTCCCAGGAATCTACTTTAAATTGGATGTTTAGTAAGGATCTCTGACAGCTGACATGAAAGGTGAGATGTGAAGAATAAAAAGGAACCAAATAAAGACTTGGGGAAAGATGTGTGCCGTTTTGAGTCTTCTGTGAACCCCAGAAACTTATGTCCTTAAGCTAACCCATTCCTGTGCATGTAAAACTATTGTATGCAGGAACTTTTGGTTAGATTCAGTTAAGAGAACTTTTGATTCGATCACTTTTGATTAAATTGCTTCAGTTAATGGCCTTTGATTAGATTGTGGAACCCAGGGTGGGTCCTCTTACTGGAGTCCTTTATAAATGGAGAACTGAAAAGCCACAGACACACAGAGGAAATGGCAACAGAAACTGAGAGAAGGAATGCAGGAGGTCTGTAGAGAGAGAAAAGCCACAGATGGAGCGGACCAAAGCAGCACTAGCAAGGAGGCCTGGAAGAGAGGGGACAGACGTGCTGACTGGCACTGTGCCCTGCCATGTTCTTGATAGGCCTCAGCTGAGCTTTGGAAGAAATGGGCTTGGAGAAGGAAGAGACCCAAACTGGCAGGCGCCTCTATTTTGCCTTGTCACATGGCAGGTGTTCAGGATCACCAGCAACTGACCTTTGGTGAGACTGCATCTCTGATGATGCCTTGATTTGGATATTTTCACAGCCTAAGAACTGTGGGCTTTAAACTTAATAAACTGCCATTATAAAAGTCAACCCATTTCTAGTATATTGCTTCCAGCAGCCTTTAGCAAATTTAAACAAGATGTTTCTGGAATTTGACAGCAAATACAATAGCATTAGGTTGGAAAGAACCTAGATTGGAAAGAACTATATGACTGTAGAATAGGGAGTAATGAGATGAGATGGAGACAGAGGTAGAAGACAACTTATACAAAGTATGTGGAAATTATCTTAGATTTTATTGTAAATGTTATGAAGGCTCTTAGAATTTTTTTTTTAATTGGATACAGTATTTTATTCTTTGTGGTGTACAGTTCTATAGATTTTGACAAATGCATAGATTCATGTACTGGCCACAACAGTTGTGATACAGAACAAACATATCCATCATCTCAATAGTTCTTGGCAACTGCTGCCCCTTCTCCATTCTTATATTTTCCTTTAATAATATGTCATATAAATGGACTCATACAGGGTAACCTTTTGGGTGTGGCTTTGTTTAATTAGTGTAATGCATTTGATATTTATCCATATTGTGTAAATCAATAGTCCATTCCTTTTTATTACTGAATCCATTCAATGGAATGACTAACATTTGTTTATGAAATTACTGTTTGAAAGTCATCTGGTTATCTCTATTTTTTGAAGATTAAGAATGAAAACTGCTATGAATATTCACATAAAGGTATTTTATAAACATAAGTTAATTTCTCTTGGATAGAGCTGGAATTGCTGAGTCATATAAGTACATATTTAACTTGATAAGAAACTGTCAAACATTTCCAAAGTAACTGAACATTTTGAATTCACCACCAGTAATGTATGAGAACTCCAGTTGTTCTGCATCCTTCCAAGAATATGGTATTGTTTGCTTTTTAAAAAAACTTAGCCATTTTAATAAAGGTCTAGTAGTATGCCATTGTGCTTAAATTTACATTAATGATATAGATCATTTTTATGTTCTGATATCTTCTTTGGTGAAATCCCTATTAAAATCTGTTTTTCAGATTTTTTCAGGTTGTTCACTTTCTTATTGTTGTATTTTGAGACTGTATTAAAGTCTTTTAAAAGAAAAATGACTTCTATTGCTCTATCTTCAAATTTACTGATTTTTTTCTCAACTGTGTCATGTCTACAAAGGCATTCTTCTGCCATTATTATGTTTTCATTTCTAGATTTCTCTTTCTCTAGTTTTCTTTTTATTCCTCTCACTCTCTCTCTCCTGACCCTCCCCATCCTCTCTCTCTTTTCTTGTATTTCACTCTCTGGTGAAATTTATTATCTGATCTTGAATTATAAAGAAGACTTGGAGCCATTGACATATTAGTTACAGTTATTTTAAACTCCCCGTCAGATAGTTCCAATATATGCATCATATCTGAGTAAGGCTCTGTTGTTTTATCTTTGGCAATGTGTTATTTCCTTATTGCCTTTCTTTAAAAAATTAATTTTATTGATACATATTCATAAAGCAGACAATCCATTCAAATTGTACAATTAATGGTATTTGGTATAATCACAGATTTGTGTGCTCATCACTTCAATCAATATTAGAGCATTTTCATTACTCCAATAATAATAATAAAAACAAAAACAGACAAAAAAAAAGCCTTTACCCTTTAATATCCACCTCTCAATCTATCCTTCCCCTGCTATACATAGCTGCTATTGTTTTCATCTTTTATATTTTATATTTTGTATAAACGGAGTCAAACAATATATAGTAACTTTTGTCTGGTTTCTTTCACTTAGTTTATTTCCTTTTTTTAAATCCTTAATGGAAGTTTATTAATATATTACTATACACTACTGTCTATAGTTTGCTTTGGTTGTATTTTTGCCAGATAGTAACATCTTGTAACATTAACATACATTTGTTCTGCTTCAAAGAAAAAGTCATATATGTAATATTATCCATACTCATATTTCACATGAAGTTTTGCTATGCTGTACAGTCCCATGTTACATGTTTTTTAGCTTTCCATCTAGTAATATACATGATCTTAGACTTTCCCTTTCAACCATTATCATACCTTTATATTGGCACTGCTAGTTACCAACACTAGGATGTGCTTTCACAATTTCTCTTCATTTCCAAAGATATACAAACAACAATTTTACCAATTCTGCACAGATTAAACCTCAGTTTTCCATTCTTTAGCCTCATTCTATTTTCTGGTGACCTATATTCTAGTTATTAACTTCATGAGGTTACATTATATTTAATTCATAAGAGTGCTATCATAACAGTATTTGTCCTTTAGTGTCAGACTTGCTTCACTCAACAAAATGTCCTCCACATTGTCATATGCTTCACTTCATTTCTTTTTATAGCTGAATAATGTTCCATTGTATGTATACACCACAATTTGTTTAGCCATTCATCAGTTGATGGACATCTGGGTTGTTTCCACCTTTTGGCAATTTTAAATAATGCCGCTATGAAAGTCAGTGTGCAGATGTTTGTCTGTGTCTCTCCTCTCAGTTCTTCTGGGTATATGGCAAATCTATATTTAACTTTCGTTAAGAACTGTCAAAGAGTCCTCCACAGTGGCTGTACCATTCTGCATTTCTACCAATAGTGAATAAGCATTCCTACCTCTCCATATCCTCTCCAACATTTGTAGCCTTCAGTCTTTTGAATACAGGCAATTCTAAGGTGTGAAAGGATATCTCATTGTAACTTTGATTTGCATATCCCTAATCACTAATGATGTTGAATATTTTTTCATGTGTTTTTTCACCATTTTTGGACAAATATCTATTTGCCTATTTTAAAAATCAGGTCATTTGTCTTTTTATTGTTGAGTTATAGAATTCCTTTATATATTATGGATATTAAACCTTATCAGATATGTGAATGACAAATATTTTCTCCCATTGAGTTGGCTGCATTTTCACCCTATTGACAAAGTCCTTGGAGGTGTAGAAATGTTTAATTTTGAGGAAGCCCTGTTTATTTTTTTCTTTGGTGCTTGAGCTTTGGGTGTGAGATTTAAGAGACCCCCAACTAGCATCTGATATTGAAGATGTTTCTCTACATTTTCTTCTAGTAGTTTTACGGTCCTGATTTTTATATTTAAGTCTTTGATCCATTTTGAGTTGATTCTTGTATACAGAGTGAGATAGGGGTCCTATTTCATTCTTTTGGTTATAGATATCCAGTTTTCCCAGCACCATTTGTTGAAGAGACTGTTTTGTCCCAGTAACATGGACTTGGTAGATTGTCAAAAACCAGTTGGCTGTAGAAGTCAGGGTATATTTATGGACTCTCAAGTCTATTGAATTGATCAATGCATCTATCTTTATGTCAATACCATGCTGTTGACCACTGTAGCTTTGTAATACGTTTCAAGGTCAGGCAGTAAGAATGCTCCTACATCACTATTCTTTGTTAGGATTTTTTTACTATTCAGGTGCCCTTTCCCTTCCAAATAAATTTTGTAATTGCCTTTTCTATTTCTGTAAAGTAGGCTGTTGGAATTTTGATTGAGATTTCATTGTACCTATAAATCAGTTTAGGTAGGATTGACATCTTCACAATATTTAATCTTCCAAGCCATGAACACAGAACATCTTTCCACTTGTTTAGGTCTTCTTTGATTTCTTTTAGCAGTGTTTTGTAGTTTTCTGAAAACAGATCCTTTACATCTTCAGTTAAATTGATTCCTAGGTATTTGAGTCTTTTTGTTGCTATTGTAAATGGAATTCTTTTTACTGACTTCCACCTAAGACTGTTTAATAATAGTATAGAGAAACATTATTGAGTTTTGCCTTTTGATGTTGTATCCTGCCAATTTGCTGAACTCCTTTATTAGCTCATGTAGCTTTGTTGTAGACATTTCAGCATTACCCATATATAGGATCATGTCATTTGAGAATAATGAGTTTTACTTCCTTTTTTTCTCATTTGGATGCATTTTTTTTTCTTTTCTAATTGCTCTAGCTAGAGCTTCTAGTATAATGTTGAATAACAGTGGTGACAGTGGGCATCCTTGTCTTGTTCCCAATCTTAGAGAGAAAGCTTCCAATTGTCCCTCAAAGATTGGGAGTGATGTTGGTCACCGGTTTTTCATATATGCCCTTTATCATACTGAGGAACCTTTCAAAGTGTTTATATCAAGAAAGAAGGCTGGATTTTGTTGAATGCCTTTTCAGGTCAATCGAGATGATGATGTGTTGTTTTTTTTTTCATCTTATATTTTTATTTGCTTATTCTATAAATACACGTTGCCTAGGCTGGCTTCAAGAAACTTACCAAGCTTTAATCCTTAAAAAAATTTTTGCCTAAATCTTAAACATTTTTTATACTACTGATTCTGTCAGTCATTTACTTTCAAAACCAAGAAAGTTCTCTTTCTAAAAGTTAGATTAAATATTAAATTTATCTACTAGCCTATTAGGATTTTTATTTTAATTTTTAATCCTTTAAATTCTCTGGAATTTATTTTCATATGAACACCTTTCTTAGTGCCTTTTCTCAAATGCAAAAAATATTTTTGTAGAGTATGGAAAAATACTATTTGAAAAGTAAAAAGATTTTTTTTGGACATAAAGTAAAGGAAACATGGTTTGAGTGAGCAACAGTTAGAGAGGAATGGGAAAACATATTTGGAAATGGAAATCTATTGTATTTGTTGATAGATTTTTTTAAAGGGGATAAATGAAGGCAAAAAAATCTAAGTCAAAATTTATTTTCAATAAGATTTAAAAATCCATATATAAAAACTAGATTAGCATTCTCCAAGAAAACTTTCCAGAAACAACATAATCTACACTGAGAATTGAAGACAATTTCTTGGTTAAGGTATTTCTTTAAATGTCATCAGCAATTAGTCAAGCTATATGATAGACACTGTTTAAAAAATTTTTAGGCCTAAGTATAAATAAAACAAGGGAAACTTAGGATGGAATCTAGAAAAAGTACAACTGTTGATTGTTGAATGTGAATTTTTTTTAGCATTATTATCAGGCATATATAATTTTTTCCTCCCTCCCCCCTTCCTTTCCTTGTCTATTAAATATTTATTGAGAGCTTACTATATGCCAGTATTTGAAGGTACAGAAATGACAGATACAGTCTCTACCTGCAGAGACCCCTTAGCTTAGATGATAGGGACAGGCAAATGAATGTACCACTAGAGTATGATAAGATAAAAATACATACTAGTTGGTGGATAGAGGAAGTGGATGCGCTAAGGAGGCTGTAGGAGTTCGGCATTGTTTATGTATTCCAAAACTGGTTATTGGATTATGTTTGTAAACTGGTCTGTCAGAGGTATCACTTTTAATTGATTAAATTATGATTAGACTTTGATTGGGCCACATCAGTAGAGCATTGAGTCCCCACCCCTTGGTGGGTGGAGGCTCACAGAGAAAAGACATGACAAAGGACAGAGTTGGAGTTCTGATGTTGAGTTTTGTCCTGGAGGCCGGGAAGTGAACACACAGGAGAACACAGAGGAATAGACAAGGCAGAAGCCTGGGGGGGTGAGAGAGAAAGCCACTCTCACCTGGCAGTCTACAGCTGGGCTTGTGGAGAGAGCACAGCTGCTGAGCCCAGAGAGAAATGGAGCCCCAGGAAGAGGGGAAACCAAGAACCCTGAACTTTTGGCAGACATCAGCAGCCATCTTGCCCCAATGTGGCAACAGACTTTGGTGAGGGAAATAACTTATGCTTTATGGCCTGGTAACTGTAAGCTTCTACCCCAAATGAATACCCTTTATAAAAGCCAACAGATTTCTGGTATTTTGCATCAGCACTCCTTTGGCTGACTAATACAGAGGCTTTTGGGAAGAGGTGATAGTGATACCTCTGTGGAGCTTTGGAATACATGTAGGAATTATCTGGGAAAAGAAGGAAGAGAGGGATGTTCCAAGCAGAGAGGATAGTATACAAGTCTGGGAAACATTTATCAATTTGTGCTTTTGTGGGTTGTGCTTTTATGTCGTATCTAAGAAATCTCTGCCTAAACCTAGGTCATAAAGATTTTATCCTATATATTCCTTGGGACATTTTAATGTTTTATGTTTCATACATAGGGCTATGATAAATTTTGAGTTATATTTGTATATAGCACAAGGTTTTGATTAAAGCTTTTTTTTTTTTTTTTTTTTT
>JAQZBX010077294.1:0-14300 GCA_029593785.1 Cabassous unicinctus | reverse complement strand
TGGCTTTTATATTTAGACCTTTGATCCATCTTGAGTTGATTTTTGTATAAGGTGTGAGATAGTGTTCCTCTCTTATTCTTTTGGATATGGATATCCAGTTCTCCAAGCACCATTTGTTGAACAGGCCATTTTCTCCCAATTGAGTGAAATTGGTGGTCTTGTCAAAAATCAGATGACTGTATAGACTATATATGTGAGGATGTATATCAGAACATTCAATTTGGTTCCATTGGTCGGTATGGCTATCCTTGCTACAATAACATTCAGTTTTGACCACTGTAGCTTTGTAGTATGTTTTAAAGTCTAGTAGTGTGATTCCTCTGATTTCATTTTTCTTTTTCAATATGTCTTTGGCTGTTTGGGCCCTCTTGCCCTTTCAAATAAATTTCATAGTTAGTTCTTCCAAATCAATTTAAAAAATGCTGTGTTCATTACTTATGAGGGTTGCATTAAATCTGTAGATTAGTTTGGGTAGGATAGATATCTTGATGTTATTTAGTCTTCCTATCCATAAACAGGGAATATTCTTTCATTTATTTAAGTCTTCTTTGATTTCCTTTAACAGTGTTGTGTAGTGTTCTGTACATAAGTTCTTTACATCTTTAGTTAAATTTATTCCTAGGTATATGATTCTTTTAGTTACTAATGTAAATGGTATTTTTTTCTTGATTTCCTCTTCAGATTGCTTGTTTTTGGTGTACAGAAATGCTACTGATTTTTGAGCATTGATTTTATAGCCTGTGACATTACTGAACTCCTTCATAAGTTCTAGAAGCTTTATTGTAGATTTCTCAGTGCTTTCTACTTATAGGATCATGTCATCAGCAAATAGTGAAATTTATACTTCCTCCTTTCAATTTGGATGACTTTTAGAACTTTTTCTTGACTCAGTGCTCAAACAAGTACTTCTAAGACTATGTAAAATAGGAGTGGTGATTGTGGGTATTCTTTTTTTGTTCCCCATCTTAAAGAGAAAGCTTTTAGGATTTCAAAATTGTAAATGAGATGAGCTGTGGGTTTTTTATATATGGTCTTTATCATGTTCAGAAAGTTTTCTTCTATTTCTATCTTTTGCAGTGTTTTTATCAGGAAAGGGTGCTATATTTGTCAAATGCATTTTCTGTGTCTATAGAGATGATCATGTCATTTTTTTCTTTTGATCAGTTTATGTGGTGAATTACATTGATGGATTTTCTTCTGTTGAAACATTCTTGCATACCCAGACTGAAACCCACTTGGTCATGGTATATAATTCATTTGATGTGTTGTTGAAGATGATTAGCAAGTATTTTGTTCAGGATTTTATCATCTAGGTACTTTAGAGAGATTGATCTCTAATTTTCCTTTCTTTTAGAATCTTTGGCTTTGGTATTAGGGTAATATTGGCATCATAGAATGAGTTAGACAATGTCCCTTCTACCTCTATTTTTTGGAACAGATTAAGCAGGACTGGTGCTAGCTATTTCTGGAATGTTTGACAGAATTCACATGTGATGCCATCTGGTCCTGGGTTCTTCTTAGTTTGGAGGATTTGTTGACTGACTATATTTGCTATTGATCTATTGAGTTCATAAATTTATTCTTTCCTCAGTGTAGGCTGCTTTTGTGTTTCTAGGAATTTGAACATTTCCTCTAAATTATCCTTCTTTTTGGCATGTAATTTTTCAAAGCATTCTCTTATTATAGTATTTATTTTCTGTGGTCACTGGTTATATCCCCTAACTCATTTCTTATTTTTGTGTATTTGCATCATCTCTCTTTTTTTCTTCATTAGTTTAGCTAAGAGTTTGTCAATTTATTGATGTATTTGAAGAAACAGCTTTTGGTTTGTTTATTTTTTCTTGTGCTTTCTTGTTTGCTATTTTATTTGGTTCTGCTCTAATCTTTGTTATTTGTTTGTTTCTTTTTCCTTTGGGGTTAGTTTGTTGTTCTTTTTCTAATTCCTGCAGGGGTGCAGTTAGGTCCTCGATTTTAGCCCTTCCTTCTTTTTTTTAATATATGCATTTATGACTATTATTTTCCCTCTCACTATAGTTTTTGCTGCATCCCATAGATTTTGATGTGTAGCCATTCTCATCATTTCAAAGTAATTACTGATTTCCTATAAAATTTCCTCCTTGACCCACTGTTTGTCTAAAAATGTGTTATTTAACTTCCATATTTTTGCATCTAATCTGGTTCTCTGTCCCTTACTGATTTCCAGCTTCATTCCATTGTGGTCAAAGAAATTACTTTGTATAATTTCAACCTCTCTGAATTCATTGAGAATTTTTCTGTGGACTAGCATGTGGTCTATCTTGGAAAGTGATCCATGTGAACTCGAGAAGAATGTATAGCCTGCTGTATTTGAGTATAGTGTTCTCTATATGCCTATTAGGTCCAGATCCTCTAATGTATTATTTGATGGAGTTTCAATTAAAGGCCATGACAACTGACAGAAAGCAGGCCACCTTGGTATGTAGGAGACAGGCATCTCTAGTCTCAAGACACTGAGATAAGATCTGGTGGGAGCCTGATGGAGAAACACCCTGAGCTTCAGAGCGAGTTTCTGGTATATGTCAGATAAAAATTTACAAGGTCTGCTAAGTGCATGAATGTAAAGAGAACTGAGCCATTAACCCTTAAAACTTGCTGACTTTAGGAAAGTGTGAACCATCACATATCTATGACCATTGCACCTGCGCACACATCTTTTCTTTGTTTTAAAGATAAATAAAAGCCATGGTGTTTTATGCAGTGGCACTCTCCTCCTTTTGGATGGAGGGTCCCCTGACCCTGGTTATTTCTTTCTCATCTCTTCTCTTTGAATTATCTTTTCTCACCCATGGCATCATTTTCACAGACCCAGTTCCTGAACTTCAACATTTGGCACCTAACGTGGGGCCATGAAAAGGCAATTTTTCTTTCAGTCAGTGCGCAGTGGACTAAGGAGGTCTTGAAGAGGGGTTTTACAGAAAAAAGAAAACAGGAAGTTAAGTACATCTTTGGGATCATCAGGGCTATGGTGAATCAGCAGTTGAACTTTGAGGAGTACTCTAGGGTGCTAAAACCTTATTAAAAAGCACTGGTGTAACTATTAAATTCTTAGTTTTTGAGGAACTGTTTTCTTTTGTACAGAAACATTGTTAATGGTTTCAGCCACAAGGGCAGGATATTTTAAGCCTGAAACAATGGAAGTTAGTAATGAAAGCTTTAAAAAGGGCTTATCAAAAGTTAGAAATAATTCCCCTTCATGTATGGTCTTTGTGTAGTCTTATTTCTGTTGCTCTTGAACCATTACAATCAGATGAAAATGAAGATATTAAACAGGATACAAGTATTGCTGGACTGATAGCAGAACAAGCTAATGTTGATTTTAATGAAAATATATATGAAAAAATTAATGAAGAGCCAAAAACAGATAAACTCGTGTCTAATAAAAGGGAAGAAAAGAAAAAGGCAGTTTATGGAACTTTTCCTGCTATTGTTATGCTATCTCCTCCAAAAGATTGCCGAGCCAAAACTAGTGTGGATCTCCATCTAGCTGCAATAATAGATCAATGCCAACTCGTGTGTGTCCAACATGCCAGAAAGGGTTACCCTAGGACGATGAATGCCTTTCTAGATATCATAAGAATGGCAGTCTCATCAATAAGTCAGGAAACTTATGGGGAGGAGACTTATTATACCAATGGGGAGCTTATTTAAATATTCCTCACATTTCTGATACAGCTAATTATCTTATTATTCTGGCTCTTAAGCCTCTTCAAACAGAATCTAATAAGCCCTCTAAAAATGAAGTGGACAATTCTGTCCCTTATCAGCTTGAGGCTGGTTTACATTTGTATGACTATGAATGTTCTGAAAGTGACCATCCAGAGCCTCCTATAGAGGATTGTCTTGCCAGGGCAACAAGGAAGGGATCCCTAAGGCACTTTTCAAGCTATTAATAACTCTTCAGCTCCAGCTGTTGATGTTAACCCTTCAGTTCCAGCTGCAGACTTTGATGTGCCTAAAAAAACTTCCCTTAACTCACCATTTGCTGCAGCATTTAACCCTCAGCCAAGTTCCCTAAACCTCTTTTTTGAGAGATCTTTAAATCCTCCTAAGGCATCTGTGAAAATTCCTTTACCACAGACTACACTCATGAAAAGCATAGCACAAGGAAGTAATTCTGAAGATTTGCAGCTTCTTTAGGGTTGCAGAACCTGTTTTAATTGTGGAAAGGCTGGCCATTATCAAAAGGATTGTAAAAAACAGCCCACCCCAACAGCACCACCTGTTTGAAATTCACAATGGATTAAAGTTAATTCTCCCCCCACAGCTTTCAAATCCTCAGTAAACTTATATCCTGTCATGTAGGGAAGTGCCGGCCTGGTCTTTGCCAGTATGAAAAAATTAATACTTGAGAAGCAAAGTAAAGTCTGTCTAACCAATTCAGGAGCAAAAGGGACTATTCCAAAAAAAATTTACTCAGATTAATATTAGAATGATCTAGCATTAGTTGCAGGGGCATCACTATTTTGCTAAAGAGTTAACTAAAATAAGGAAAACTTTCCAGCAGCAATTTGAAAACATCCTACTGCTTACATAATGATAAGGCTGTAGGATGATAGAGGCTAAAAAAATTAAACCACTGGAAAAGTAAGAAAACTTAGCAATACAGTTTCCAGAAAAATTTTCAAAAGCAACAAAATCAAAGATGTATGTTTTAATTGATGTGTTGTAACTTGTTTTGTGTTTGCCTGTTTGTTCAGTGTCAGTGTATATTTTGATACCTCCAGATGGTAATATTAAAATGATAAATAAAAATTATTATAAGAACTCTATTCAAATGGCCAGCATTAAATAAGTGCTTATATTAATAAATAAATATGGGTATTAATTTAAAATAATAAAAATAGTTATGATCAAATTAAATCATTATTCTAACAAGTTCGTTTAGTGTTGATGGTAATTATATGTTGTCAGAAGTTTGCTTGGAAACACTTTCCAAAATCATTGTGGTAACTTAAGTATGGAAAGTATATAGAATGTGATTTTATTATTAAAGAAAAGAAAGTAAATTTATCCTAAAATAAAATGACCAATTAATAAAACAAAGTTAAAGTTTCATTCTTTCTCAAAGTTTCTCAAGTCATTAATATGTTTTAATAAAAGTTTGCACGGAGTTTTTCTCCTGGATAATCAGTATGCAAAAAAAAAGTCTGTTTTATCAAAGTAGCTTCTTATACTTTAACCTTATTGTTTCCTTGAAGAAACAAGTTTCATCACTTTTAAAAGAACATAATGTTTAAACCTGCTTTCTCAAATTGTAGCTCTTTATTTCAAACTGTTACAAATGATTTGGTCTGTTACCTAGAAAAAAAAATAATAAAAATAGTTAAACTTATGTGATATATTTATAAGTTGAATGAAGTATTTAAAACTTTTGTACAATTTTTAAAAATTTTATAATCTTATGACACTTAAAGTTGTATGAATAAAAAGTTCATATGAAAACTTTAAAAATGTATAAAATTCCTGAAAATTTAACAATGTTTCAGTGTAGTATTAAATAAAAGTAAAATGTTATTAATCAAAATTTTAATTATTTTAATATATAATAATAATATGTGTCACAGAAACTACCTCTCTGCCTAAAAATCAAAAGACAGATGCTTTAACTAAAGTTTATCTGACTTACCCCACCTCTGGTAAAAAAAAAAACAGTCTATAACTACAGAAAGAAAGCAGCAATTAGGGGCTGCCAGGGGTAATACATAACAGCAAAATATAGCAAATTAAAACACCACTGCAGTATGCAGCAGTCCATGTATTGCTAGTTTGTTCCAAAAAAATTAATACCCAGTCATGTCAATATTGCTTTGTTTTAAAAAACTTGCTAAGGCTTTCTTTAGTATCTTCTTAAACAAGTCAAGTCAGCCCAAATTACCATTTTTGTAAAATAGCCAGCAATAAATTAAGTTTATATTCAACATTGTGAGCTACAGCCCTAATTCAAATTATATTGTTAACAACAAAACCAATGCAGGTATTAAAATTACAAGCTAATGTATTGCCCCACAGCCAAAATAAGAAATAATAATTTGTTTTTACCTATGCCTCAAACTATGCAAAGTAAAGAAATTAAGGTCATTCTAATCTTGCTAAAAAAATCTTAAACACATAAAAAACAAAAATTTATTCATTGGATGTCTGCTGATTAAAAGTCTTATTAATTTTTGTTGTTATATAACCTACTGTAGTTATGAATTATGTATAACATACTTAAATAATAATCAAAACCTTAATGCACTACATTGCATACTTAAGTAATTTAATAACTTGCATGTTACTCATAAATTTATTTTATTATATGTATATGTAAATCTTAACATTTTTCATATTTCAGGAAAAATAATGGAAAATAAAATAGTAAGCACATCAAGGATGCTTTGTAACAAATTAAAAAAGATAAAGTGCATTTCAAATGGTGTTGTATTCTTCCCTGGAGGAACTGGCCACTCTCCCAGGGACTGATGCATTAACCTTAATATATACTGCCCAAGGAATGTTGTGCTCCTTCCTGGGGAAGCTGGTCCCTTCTTCAGGAATTAGCAAAATACTCACAATTTGGCATCTATAGTATCAAATTCATTAATCCTAAACACAGTCAACAAAAACTCTAGTATCAGTTGCTAATTCAACACTTCCCAGCTAAAAGCTAAATATTGGTAAGAATATATATGAAAATGCTCTATTTATCTGTCATTTTGTAACTTTGTTCAATATTAACTTAAACCTTTAATTGGTTATGTTATTCATGTTTCTCTCTCTAATTGTCAGTGTAAGCTTATTAAACTAAATATACATATTAACATTTATCTTGTATTTATCCAGGACTCTAACCAACAATAAGCCAAGTATATCAGTGTATCCCCTGGTTGGGTAAGCATGTGAATGTATGTATACATATTATAAAAGATTGGAATATAACAGTTAAACCCTTGTTTATAAACAATCCTTCACTTATTTTATATTCTTTCAATTATTAACAAAAATACTGTAACTAAATATCAGTAAAAGTCCCTGCCACCAAAAATGTTCAATACCAATCATGTGTCAATATTATGTCTTTAAAGCTTTAGACTTTACTCATTCTGCCTTCCCAAAAGCGTGTATTTACCCTCATAGCAGCCCCCTCAAAAACAATTTTAACACAACTCTATAAACATCTCCAACATTCTCTTATCCAAGCAAATAATTCCAATGACCAAGGTATTGTAGAAAAAAGGAATCACTTACTAAAATTAATGTTGCAAAAACAAAAAGAGGGAGTTGGAGGAAATTCTTCTAAAGACAAACCATCTAAAACATTGCTTACCTTAAATTTTCATAATAGACAGCAAATTTCTAAATACCGCAACAGCAGAAAGGCCATAGGAGGTTAATAAAAAGAATGTAAATGAAATATGCAGACAACCAATATATTGGAAAAATGAAACAACCAATAAATGGGAAAAAGGAGAGGTAAAAATTTGGGGGTGAGGTTTTGCTCTTATCATTACAGAAACAAGAGAACAGCAGTGGATCCCCTCCAGAAGAATTAAGCCTAGAGTTGAAGATGATGCCAAAATTAAACTATGAACCTAGTGGTTTCACATTGGATTAAGAATAGGTAAAGTATTAGGTCAAGGTAAGATCCCATATCATAATTACACTTATTGGGCATGCATTACCAACCTATCTCTTTTAGAGCTGTTAACCTGGGCTGAAGAGTCTTACCCAATTTATCTTAATCAGTCTCACCATTTTCTGGGACCTATAGACTTATGGCTACCCTTAAAGCCAAATGAAGAAGGGAAGTTTATAGAAATTTTAACTATACCTTTTATAGATCACCCTCTTTGTATTGGATATGGTTCTGCGTGCACACAACCTCAAAATCGCAGTGTGGTTTTAACTGAGAAAAATCAAACAAGAATTTATATTCTCATTTTTCATTCCTTGCCATATAAATCAGGAAATATGGTAAATATTTCATGTCCCTCTCAAAACAGATTACTAAATGAGAAATGGCATATATGTCATGGTTCTACAGAGGTTGTGTTGTTTAAAGATTATTATGGTATTCGCACAAGGATAGACCTAATGACCAATGGAATTTAATTGAGAGTTCTAAAATAGATCATCGCATATACAGTCATCTGATATTCAACAAGGCTACCAAGCTCACTCAGTTGGGAGAGAATGGCCTCTTTAAAAGTCATGCTTGGAGAACTGGATATCCATATCCAAAAGAATGAGAGAATAATACCATCTCACACCTTATACAAAAACAACTCAAGATGGATCAATGATCTAAATATAAGAGCCCAAACCATAAAGACCTTGGAAGATAATGTAAGAAAGTATCTACAGGACCTTGTAATAGGAAATGGTTTCATGAACTTCACAGCCAAAGAACGAGCAGCAAGAAAAAAAATAGTTAAATGTGAAATCCTCAAAATTAAAAACTTCTGCATCTAAAAGGATGTTATTAAGAAAATAAAAAGGCAGCCTACCCAATTGGGGAAAATATTTGGCAACCATATATCTGATAAGAGCCTAATATCCTGCATATACAAAGAAATCCTAAACCTTGAAAATAAAAAGACAAACAACCTATTTAAAAATGGGCAAGTGATCTGAAAAGACACTTCTTCAAGGAAGAAATACAAATGGCTAAAAAGCACATGAAAAAATTCCCGACATCGCCAGCCATTAGGGAAATGCAAATCAAAACTACAATGAGATACCATCTTATATCCATCAGAATGGCAGCTATTAAAAAAATGGCAGAATATAAGTGTTGGAGAGGATGTGGAGTAATAGGAACCCTCATCCACTGCTGGTGGGATTGTGGAATGGTCCAGCCAATGTGGAAGCCAGTTAGGTGGTTCCTCAGAAAACTAATAGATCTTCCATATGATCCAGCAATTCCACTGCTGGGTATATACCTAGAAGAATTGAAAACAAAGACACAAACAGATATATGCACAACAATGTTCATAGCAGCATTGTTCACCATTGCCAAAAGTTGGAATCAGCCCCGGTACCCATCAACAGAAGAATGGATAAGTAAAATGTCATACATACATACAATGTAATATTACTCAGCTGTAAGAAGGAATAAAGTGCTAACACATGGAATAACATGGATGAATCTTGAAGACCTTATGTTGAGTGAAGCAAGCCAGGCATTGAAGGATGAACAGTATATGACCTCACTGATTTGAATTGAGGAAAGTAAGCAGTCTCTGAGAACCATTGTCTGAAAGATAGGTTAACAAGGGATAGAAAGAGAAGAGTAGGCTGTGAGCCATCACCCATATGGACAGAATCTATGGTAAAGGGATAGAGTATAGTTACATACTGAAGCAAAGGACAGATGGGTAGTGATATTACTGGGTTTGGTGGTGCAGGGTTGACAGGTGTGTAGATTAGGAAGAGCAGGTTGGAATACCCAGGGCATGTAACTATGAATTGTGTCATTCCATGTGTCAAGACAGGGCAGTGTCATATGCCCCAGGGGGATGGGGAGGAAGGAACAGTTATGATCAAATGGGGTGTTTAGTGGTCATGGGAAAGGTTTTTCATTACCTTACAGTAATGGACACAGGACATGGTAAATATCATCAAAAATTATTAAACTGTACAGTCTAAATTTTAAACTATACTGAAAATCATTAACAATGTTTTTTCTATATTTTACTCTCTGTATAACAGTTATAACAATGCTAACAGTCATTAAAAAAAGTTTTTAATATGCAGTGGGGAAGGGGGAGGGAGGTTGGGCATGTGGGAGTCTCTAGTATTCCATGTGTGACTTTGCTGTGATGTAAAACTTCTTTGAAAATTAAATCAAAATTTGGAAGACACTGGGGAATGAAAGGGGGATGGTGTCATGGTACACTGGACATCTGGTAATACAGTGATAAAAGGAAAAAAGAATAATTTTTTTAAAAAGGAATTTTTTTTGTTTTTTTTTCCCCATTTTTTGAATTTCCCAATGTGCGAATTATATTTTATTTGTAGTTTAGTTTTTTTTTTCTTTGGAGTTTCCTTTTACATATCTCTTGCATTTAAGCTCAACATTATTATTTATTTTTCCTATTAATTGTATTTGGTTATTATGTGGGCTTCATGTTCAAGGAAGGTTTAGATCACTGAATGGTTACAATGGGGGCTGCATAAGATCATTGGTGCGGGGTGTCCAGGATGGGGGCTTCATGGGAGTAAATTCATCTGAATATACATGAAAGGTATATAAAATTGTTCAAATGATTAAAGGAGGGGACATTGTCATGGTCGGTAGACAATCACTCAATAAATGAGGGAACCTGAATTCCCAGCCTGGAGAGCTCTGCCACATTCTTCAAGGGAGCAGCAACAGTCCCCTGAGTGCAGGGGCAGTGTCTGGCAAAAGAGGATGGCCCAAAGATTGGTTCTTTATTATTGAGGCTAGTCATCAATAACATCAATAAGTCTTTGCTCTTGTAATTGAAACTTAGCCCACTGTTATAGGATGTCTAAATGTTACCAGCTCCTTGTTGCTCAAAGGTAGCCTCTCTCTAAGCCAAACTCAGCATATGAATGTATTACCTTACCCCCAATGTGGGACATGACTCCCGGGGATGAGCCTCCCTGACAATGAGGGATTAATACCAAGTGCCAACTGGCAATATGTTTGGAAAAAGACCTTGAATAAAAGGGGGACCAGGTAAATAGAAATGAGTTCATGTGGCTAAGAGACTTCAAAGAGAGTTGGCAGGTGATCCCACAGGTAATGCTTACACACACCTCAGTAGGATCTCATAGAACACCAAAGTGGATATGTCACCCCACACAGAGGGGTTCCTGAGGGCTCTGGAGACACCCAGGTCCTATATAAGTGGGGATATCCCCAGAGATTGATGCCTTATTAGTGGGCTCTTCTTTGGAATCTGTGCTCCTGAGAGTGACAGAGTTGGACTCTCATAAGTCCTCCCTGCACATGGTCCACCAGTCCCTTCTATTCAAACCTATATGTGATGCCAAAGTTTTTAGGTGTACTTCCAGACACTGGAGCCTCTGGCCTTCCTATGTTCCGGCTGTGCTTGGAATCTTGGTGGAGCTGCAACTCCTACCCTACAGCTCAATGGACTGATCCAAGTCAACTGGCAAGGAGACAATGATGGGCAATGGCCATCCCAGGCAATAATCCCATCCACTGTATCCGTGGGATATAAGCCCTCTCTCACTTGGATGTGGAGTGAACATCACCATCCCAAACTTCTCAGGTTTGGGGGAAGAGCTATGGACTAGAGTGGACTTAAACGTATTCTGTTGTAGACATATTGTGATTCAAGCAATGGAAGAAATTATAACAGTGAGGTGGAGCCAGTGGCCACTGGATGCTTTTGAGCCTGGGAAGAGAATAGCAGCTGAAATACAGGGGCTTTTTCGGTACTTGGGGGTTGTCCTGAGTGGCATTGCCGCCACTGATGTAGGCCATTTTACATCAGCATATACCATACAGAACTGTGTGGGAGAGAGGGTGGTCTACAATGTGAACTGTGGTCTATGCTTGGTGGCAAGGCCCCAGGATGTGTATATTCATTGCCGGTGATGTGCCACACTGATGAAGGATGATGTTGTGGGATGTTGTGGGAGGTGTGTGAGGCAGGGAACATGGGAATCCCTGTAATTACTGTGTAATATTTAGGTAATCTAAGCACCTTTAAAATATATATAAATATATATGTAAATAACATTTATGTAAGCAAATGCCCATATATTCATATATATTTATATATCATTTTACAAATATTGGTATGTATTGTGAAAAATTTCATTTTTACCCACAATAAAAAAATTAAATAAATAAATAATTAATTAATTAAAAATTCCTATGGAATTGCAAAGGATCAAGCCCTTATAAGAATACCAAACCTATTAGAAACACAGCCTTATCTTGGTTCATTAACAATTCAACCATAATCACTAATGACAGTAATCCTTATTTCTGGAATTTTGGTAATACAGCATATACTAACAGCTCAATAAATTGGATAAATCAAGGAAGATATATCCCACAACCATGGGAAACTAAACCTAACAATACTCAAAGTTATTGGTGGAAATTATTTTTGGGAACTGGCCCAATTTTTGAATGACAAGGCAATAAAACTAATATTACCAGTTTAAAAAGAAAATCTACTCAATTTCTTACAGTATGTGTATGACATCCAATAGTTTTTATCAATGGAAAAGTAACTTGGTGAAAGGAATGTTAGCTGCTCCAATTATTCTTTATTTACATGTCTTAAGAATTCATATTTGCAGGAAAATAAAACTCTTTTTATAGCAAGAAGAAGAAAAGGACTATGGTTACCAGTTCAGATGACCAGACATTGGCAGCAGTCTCCAGAATCCCAGTTGCCGTGGCATTTCCTTGACCATTATTTAAAAAGAACTGAAAGACTGGACTTTTAATTGCAAGAATTTTGGAACTGATTGGCATCATAACTGCTGCAGCTGTCACTGGCACAGCCCTGCATCAAGGAATCTAGATGCAACAATGTATTGACTGGCATAAAAATGCAACTGAGATGTGGCATAGCCAGTCTAATAATGATATGGAACTGAATAATCATATGAATGATCTTGAAACAACTATTATACATTTGGGTAATCGAATCTATAATTTAAACTTGTTAAGATTTCTTAAATGTGATTGGAATGAAAGTTCTTTTTGTATGACACCTTTGCCTTATAATAATAATGAACACGATTGGGAAGAAGTAAGAAATCATTTGCTTGGATAAAAGCATAATATTTCTTTAGATATTTTAGATTTGCAAAAGAAAGCATTGATCACGTCTCAAAATGAATTGAAAGAAACCCCTGGTGCAGAATTTTGGAATGAATTGTCTGAATATTTAGATACTATCTCTCCACTTCACTGGTGGAAACCAAAAACAGTTCAAATATCATTTTGGACTGGGTTACTAATTTTTGTTATATGCATTTCAATTGTATTTTCAAGGGTAGAATAATGACATATATTCATAGAAAAAATGAAAAATTAGATCAGATGAATGCATTTATGTTAAGAAACCTAGCCATGAAAAACTAATTTTACATTATTTGTGGTAGAATATAGTATACTAATAACACCTTGATTTTAATACTAATTATCTGCATAGAAACATACAAATAAGGAACCTGAAGAAGTATAAAATATAAATGAAATTGCCATCCATGTAATTGCTCAAAAGCTTGACTGGTAGTCAATGACGGGTAAGATTCTCAGAGGAGAACAAACTAAGACACGAACAGTCACAAGAGCCTATGAAAGAAGACAAGTTTGACAGGAGGTCACCTTGTATCAGCTTATATAATTGTTCCTATAGTCTTCACTGAAAATATTAATTAATCAAAAAGGTGAAAATGATGGAGTTCTATTAAAGGCCATGACAACTGACAGAAAGCAGGCCACCTTGGTATGTAGCAGAGAGGTGTCTCTAGTCTCAAGACACTTAGATAAGATCTGGTAGGAGCCTGGTGGAGAAACATCCTGTGTTTCAAAGAGAATGCCTGGCGTATGTCAGATAAAGATTTACAGGGTGTTCTATGTGCAGGAATGTAAAGAGAACTGAGCCATTAACCCATGAAACTTGATGACTTTAGGAAAGTGTAAACCATCACATATCTATTACCCTTGCACATGAGCACACGTATTTTCTTTCTTCTAAAGCTAAATAAAAGCCACGGTGTTTTAGGCAGCAGCACTCTCCTCCCTTTGGATAGAGGGTCCCCTGACCCCAGATATTTCTTTCTCATCTCTTCTCTTTGTCTCATTTTTTCTCATCCATGGCATCATTTTCATGGCCCCAGTTCCTGAACATCAACATTATTCAGAGTCTTTGTTTCTTTTTTGATTTTTTGTCAAGATGTTCTGTCTAATGGTGATAATGGTGTATTAAATTCACCCAGTATAACTGTAGAGGCACCTATTTTTCCATTAGTTTTCCCAGTGTTTGCCTCATGTATTTTGAGGTGCATTGGTAAGTTGAATAAATGTTTATGATTGCTCTCTCTTCTTGAAAGATTACCCCTTTTACTAATATATGGTGTTTGTCTTTGATTCCTACAATATTTTTGCATTTAAAGTCTATTTTGTTTGAGATTAATATAGCTACTCCTGCACTTTTTTGGTTATTGTTTGTTTGTAAGATTGTTTTCCAGCCATTCATTTTTATCCTCCTTAAATCTCTGGGTCTAAGATGGGTTTCTTGTAGAAAACATATAGATGG
>JAQZBX010077293.1:0-14298 GCA_029593785.1 Cabassous unicinctus | reverse complement strand
TAGTCAGCTGTTGCTGGGTAAAGGGCTTCCTGGCAGGGGAGGTGGGTGGTACCCACAAGGCTCGCAGGCCGCTTATGTCCTAATAAGGTATTATTGGGGGAATACAGGGGCAGGGGGGAGGAGGCCGCAATGCTGAGTCATTGGATCCGCCATTTTGAGGTGGTTGCCATTTTAAATGCATACCAACACAGACACTAAAAGCCAAAGTTAGAAAAGCCCCCCACAACATCCTTTTGAACCAGGTTAGAAATTTCCACCAACTCCTAAATGAATCCCGGCCCGACATAGCTGCATCCTGCTGGCTATGCACTTCCTCAAGTCTAACAATCTTCCCCATACCTGTCTCATGGAACACAACCCTCCTGACCCAAGACAGCTCTGTGGTGGGGACCAAGCCCCTCCCAGTCTGCAAACCATACCCCCAGGAAAACTGGCTGACTGTAAAAACATAACTACCAGGTCTCCTTCAAATATCCTCCCTCTTGGAAAGGCTAACTGTAACACCACCCACCCACTCAAAGAACCTGACCAATGCACAACCAACTCCACCATCTGGGACTATGGCACCAACGCCAACTGGTGCCTACCCCAGGATGGCCAGGGCATCTGTTACCTGGCTTGGCCAGGATCATCATTCTCAGTGTATGGAGAAGACTTGCTCTTCCAAGCCAAATGAGCAATACAGGCAATTCCAATACTCTTAGGACTAGGAGTAGTTGGGGGCACAACAGTAGCAGGGGCCTCACTCACAGTTGGTCAGGAGGGCTTACAAACCCTAGCACGGGAAACATCAAATGATCTCAAAGAAATATCGGGGGCTCTCAATGGGTTGCAAGACCAGATAGACTCATTGGCAGAAGTAGTTTTACAAAACAGATGAGGATTAGACTTGCTCACCACAGGTTCAGGGGGAATATGCCAGGTCCTTGGGGAAGAATGCTGTTTCTATGCAAATTCCTCAGGGATACTTAGGGACAAGGCGGCCCTGCTGAAAGAATGAGACAAAGACCGCTTAAACTGTGTATACCAGGCATCTGCCAACAGTAACTACTTCCAATCTCTCCTTTCCTGGATTTTTCCATTCATGCTAGTGATAGCCTCAGTCTTCTACCTCTTAACTTTGGGCCATGCATTCTACGGTACCTAACACAATATATCAATTGCTGCTTAAATGCCTTAAATTTAAATTTGCCAGTCAAAATCTGTTATCAGTTTTCAGCCATGCCCATCCCTCATTCTTGGGAAAGAAGTCTTCTACATCCCTCTCAGACCTTAGCAGCCAGTAGGGCCTGGACTTAAGGTGTTGACCTTTAGTGTGCAGGATGTATGCTATCAGCTGTGGCAGAGTGAGTTACTCACACTTTTTTTTTTACCACAATCTCTCAGTCTCTTCATCCTGCTTTTCCTCAGATACCAGACAGTGCTTCCTGGCATCTGGATGCCAGAACAGTTGTTTTAGTTCCTGACTGAGCATTAGATGTTTTTGGAGGAGGAATAGTCCTGTAACTTTCTACTCTTCCATCTTCCCTGGAAGTTATTTTCCACCCAAAGCATTTCTAGTGATGTTTGCATGTATATTCAGGTTTTTAAAATTCACTAAAATTAGGGAGTTAATAAAAGGGAAATCCTTCAATACCACTGTATTAGTCAGCCAAAGAGGTACTGATGCAAAGTACCAGAAATCTGTTGGCTTTTTTAAAGGGTATTTATTTGGGGTAGAAGCTTACAGTCACAAGGCCCTAAAGAGTCTAACTCAAATTTCCATAAGAGGTACTTTCTCACCCAAAGTCTGTTGTCACGTGTTGATGCAAGATGGTGGTGATGTCTTCAAGGGTTCAGCCTTCCTCTTTCCTCTTAAGGCTCAATGGTCCCAGCTTCTTCTGATCTCACCTATAGGCTGGCATAGGGCTTGTCTCTCTTCCCAGGGCTCATTTTTTTCTGGGCTTAGCTGCTCTGTTCTCTTCAAAAAGTCAGCTGTAAACTATCAGGTGATGTCTTCTTTCTTCCCAGGGCTCCAGCATCAAAAACAAGTTCTCTCCTCTGCCGTGTCTTTTTCTGTGTATCTACTTCTCTGTATGTCTACTTCCATGTGAGAGTCTGTTTTATCAACCCACCAAGGGGGCTGGGACTTAACGCTGAGTCACACTTTAATGATGTGGTTGAATCAAAGCCTTAATCTTAACATAATTTAATCAGATATCTCAGCTGAATCTAATACTGAGATACTAATCTACTACTAATGCCTAGAGGAACAGACCAGTTTTCAAACATAATCATTATCTCTTTTTGGAATTCATAAATAATATCAAACTGCTACAACCACTCAATTAAAAATTCAAATTCTTACTAAAGAAATCCATCAACTTATGTAGTACTCGGTGGTAGGCACCTAAATTAATATTGTTGCCCTATTAAAAAAAAGTTATAAATTAGAATTCTCATTTTATCTTAGGAGAGTTAATAACATTTTAACATCTCTTAGGGACTACAATGTGGCCTCTGCCTTAACACTCCCTTCCTACATGCACTATCTTATTAACCTGTTTCATGTTTTCACATTTCTATCCATCACAATATTTCATATACCTTCATCTTCACTTTATTTTTAAACCCAGCCTTCTTCTAGGGAATTCTAGCTCTTTGTCTATATATACCCAATTTATCTGTATCCCTGTTGTATCTCCAGGACTTTGAATATTCCTGTTAGAAAGATTGAGCTGTAAAGTATGTATTGAATAAAATAATTAATTAGGCTTTCAACCATCCTTCTCAGTGCCTTTATCTCTTTGTCTCCAGCATTGGAGGAGGATTTGAATTTTTAAATTATCTTGTAAATCCAATCAAGATGAACAGGATATTTCTCACTGAAGGAAACCCAGATTACTTCCAGTAACTGTGCAATTTACAAAATCAGAGTTTACTCCCTGCAACAGATCACTCATTAGACTTATTAAATGTTATCTCTATACAAAGGCAATACAAATAGGGGTTACATTTTCCCATACAAAAAGAAGCTAAACAATTCAGAATTTTGGGAGTAAAGAGTGGCCTTTCTGAGAAGCCTGCATTAGATTTGATTTGACCTCTAGGTCCCATCTATGTTTTGGATTCTGACGAGTTCTCTAAACAAAGAAATGTGAGTTGGCCTTACCCAATTACCATCTATAAATACTGTCAATTTCCATACATTGTATCTATCAAAGTGCTATCTTAAAATACTTAAATTTTATTGATATGGGATTTTTACTTCCCAGGTTATTTCAACACTCTTGCCAATTGAGGCCAATTTTTTTCAAAGACCAACAATTAATGGGTTTATCATCATGTCCCTTCTGCTCAGTCCTCAGTGCACTCTGATATGGTTTACACCTTCTCCACTTAAATTCACTGCCCTTGAGGGGTTGGTTACCTTCATCCCCATGAATTCCCTGAATGGTTCTTCAAATTAAATGATTCCTTAACAAATTCCCTGATTTCCTCTTTTTATAATCCATCTCTGTCTTGAATTCCTATGTCAAAACACTATTTCTGGCCCCACTTTCTACATATTTGCAAGCTCTTCCCATTTAATGTTTAAATTCCTCAGACTTCAGTTCCAGCCCTTCCTTTACTCCTCTTCTACCTAGACAAATTCCTATTTTTGTTTACTTCATTTATCATCTATATTTATAGAACTTACACACACCAGCCCAAATTTCACGTCTGAATTCCAGACCTAAACATAAAGCCTACACTGGTATTCTCATCAGTAACTTAAATGGAGTCATAAAATTTTGAAAAGATTCATCTTTAATAATAAAAACCTGCTGGAATGAATCTACTTGTTACCCAGTGGCTCAGTAAAGAAACATTGAACCTATTCTTCATTCAAAGTATTGGTATTCTAAAAGAGATTTTCTCTAAGCAAAAACAAATACATCTTTATGATATATGCAAAACAACCTTGCATTTTTTTCCTTTAAATTTTATTTTTTTAAAATGTCTCTTAAACTTCATAAGGCCAGACTCTCTGTTTTAGTTGCTAGTATGTCCACATACCTTTGGACAAGACTAGCTAAGAGTTGACCTACAAATATACACATTTATGAAAAAAAGAGATTATCACTTGCCTCAAGAATATTGTAGAGTAACTAGGCTGAAAATACATAGAGAATTATAAGAAAACCTTTCACATGGAGTAATTGATTGCCTAAAATGCATGCTATGAAAATAACAAAGATTGAAACTTTTTAATTTCAGAAGTATGAATTTAAAAAGAAAAAAAAACAAAATATAATTTGGATATAAGTACCTGTACCTAAAATGGAAATGCTTTGCTTGATTTTACTACAGAAATAATTTATTCTGCTATATCGCAAGACTTATCTGAAGAATTTTCTAATTTTATTTTTTTAACATTAGTTAATCCCATCTTATTCATAGGCAAACTTGACAATTTATTTTGGGAAATGCCAATATATTAAATCTTGGAGAGTTTTGTGGATCTTAGAACATCAGCTAGATCTGATGTACTGAAACTGTACAGGATGGTTTTCCCTTGCTTGTTAATAAAATACACACTGTGGAACAATGAAAATATTTTTCCTTGAATATATTTTTTAGCACAAATGTTATCCCTTATATAGAGTCACACTGATGCCTACAACTGGAGAAAATATTGGTGATTGCAACTCCTCTTGGAAACACAGATTCATAGTAATCTTCTTGCTATAGGTGTTGTAAAGTAATTACCCAGCACAATAAAAATTCATAAAACTGTGAAGCCTCTTGGAAAAGACAGGAAAGTTGATTTTGAGACTTTTAAAATGAAGTGAATCACACAATCTGTTTTCCTTTATTGTATCTACATGATTTATCTAATTTGTGGCTGAAGATTGTGCTAAAGAAGGCATGCCTTGATTAGATTTAACTTGACTGCCATCTGAGTTAAATAAAGTGTATCTTTTGGATTATAGGTCTGATGATATTATCAGCTGCATAGAAGGGAGTTCACCATTGAAATGCTGATTTTTCTAGTGAGAAGGAAGCTCTGTACTCCAGAGTGTGGTGAAAGCAGCCTCATTAAGACTTGGATAAATGCCTTCTCTGTCTGTGTACATTTTGATTAAGGGAATAAGGGAGGAAAATTTGACCAGCAGAAGAATCTTCATTTATTGTGCAAAATTTTTTTAAAGCCAAAACGTATTTAATTTGACTGCAGGCATTTGGGCCATCTGAGGTCAAGTTGTGCAAATAAAATTACTCTGGATTTATAATTCTTTAGTAATTTTGAAAGGGAAACTCATCTAATATTACCATTCAGGGAAGGGTTTTATGCAATTAGACCAGTGGGACAGAGATAAATGAATAAACAAGCAAATAAATGTATAATGAAAAATTATATGAACGACCTGAAGAAATAATGGAATTGTAATAAAGGCTCCAGGAAGGTCAGAGACTATTGTAGGTTGAGATTCATTGAAGAGATCTCTGAGGAAATGAGAAAACAGAGACTGAAGGAACATGCCTACTATTTGATAAAGTATTTTAGGGGATGGCAGCTGAAACGGAGTATTATAATGGACAGTGCTGAAATAATATCTAGGCTTAAATGAATGTGTGTGCTTCTGAGCAGTGATTTCAAATTCAATCCTTGGAAGTCTGTGGATTACTAACTGAAATTTACCTAGATTGAAGGGAAATATTTTGTTAAAGTGGCATAACCTTGATTATATGTTTTGATAGACATTAGGTTAATCAAAGAGTAACTGTTAGAAGAGAAGAATTTTTTACATGCCTGGGTATTTTGTCAAGTGCCTTAGCAGCCATCCTCTTAGGGAGGGTAAGATAAACCCATTCAACAGCACCTTCCAGGGGAATCCCTGGGGTGATAAGTAGAACCAGCTTGCATCACTCAGGAGGTCACTTACTAATAAAATTATCAATTTCACACCGCAAACTGGGAATCTGATACAAGCCTAAATTTCTCTGATGGGGTTGGAATATCCACACACCAAAACCCAGTTGTCTGAGCATTACCACAGCTTCCTCATCACTACTCCAAGGCTTAGCTCAAATTCAGGGGAGTTTACCTTGAGTAGTAAATGCACTTCTGATTCCCTTAATGACAGATAAATAGAGGCTGTAGCTACAACATCAACTGCTCCCTCCCCATCTCCCACCTCCCTCATTATCTCCAACTAACTAGGAGATTGTTGGAGGACAGGCTTGGATTTGAATCATTCAAGACTCCTCCATTCAGTCTGGTTGATCAGGGTAGTAGCTGTACCCTCATAGTAAAGTCAGGACTACTAAGAGGAAATATCCTCTCTAGGCTTCTGTCCTTACCTATCTTTTGTATCCCATATCTGCTCTATAAACTCTTCATAATTTCATTTTTAAGTCCTAGTCCACATCTTCAGTTCTAATTGTCTGCTGAATAATGACCAGCCTCACACTAACCACAAGATCAGCCTAGCTGTCCTGATCAAAGGTATTCCTGGTTCCAGAATGAGAACAGATATAAGAAGCCATGTGCCAGAAGAGTGTATACTGGGTAGTGAAAGCCCCAACCTCAATGATCTCAGCATGGAACCAGCTAGTCCACTCCCAGGAATTCTTGGGGAAATTCTCAAAGTCCCATTCACTGCTACCCTTCCTCCAGAGGATGGAGACAGCACCCTCTAGTTTTCCACCAGCAAGCCATTACATCCACCTAAGCTGGTAGAGCAGGGGAAAACTTTCAGTTTAGTCCACAAAGCCTTTGGTCCTGTAAAAAAGAATGGAAGTATGTTGAAAAGAATGGCCAAAATATCAACCAACTCCACTCCATACTTCCCTATGCACTCTACTTGCAGCACAAAAATCTGTGAAGCAATTTGTTCTGTGGTGCATTATGGGAACACAGGCTTAGGCACAGCTTTTGGTAAATAAACATTTTATTCCTTGCACAGAACAAAGTGTTGAAAGAGCAGAGAGAAAGATTCCATCATGGCCAGTCTCCTAGGGAGGCAAACTAATCAGCCTAATGTTGGACGATGGCTGCTCCACATGCCCCACTTCTCATAGGAGAGGAGAGACTCTGTACTGTTTGATTATTGAGTATTTATATACCCAAGTGAGAGGGGAACCTGCTACTAGGAGTTCCTGCCCTGATAAGCAGCTGTGGCAGCATGTTTTTGTTTTGGGTGTATCAGTGTAGTCAGGCCTTTCCATTAGACCTAACATCTGCACTGGGCTGTGGAATGAAAACATACTGAGGCATCTGCACAGAGTAATAAGGGAAGTGTGGGTAGGCAAGATCTGGGAGACAGCCTCTAGGTGGCTCCCTGATTTCCCCAGCACATTAGACTCACCAGGGTGCCCATTGTCGGCACCAGTTATTGTATATTGAGATACTTTATCATGTATTGCAATATTGTTGTTCCCCATAATAACACTAAATTTGGGTGGACTCAAAGGAAACAACCCTCAGAATCAAACTACACCATCTTGTTACAGTAGCTAATAGGGACATTTGCCATGGAATGCCTGGTTATATTTAGGGTTTCTATTCAGAGGAAGTGTTTCTCCTCTTTGCTTGGGGCATTCTGTATGGAAAGCACTTGGTCTTCAAAAGTCATCTCCCATGAACAGTGGATTCTATCCTACTTGTCTATAGAGTTTTTTCCTGGAGACACTAAGTCATACATCCAACAGGCCAGTGTGGTCCATCCACCATGTTGACTGTTTCACTGGAATGATGCGGAGTGATGCCCAAATGCTGATAGAGCTGACAGTTTTGCTTAAGTTGGTGGCTCCAGCAAAAGTCTGTATCGTTGGGGCCATTGGATAAGGGGGTTGTCCATCACTGAGATAACCTGGGGACACCTCTCCCCTTACATCCTAGGGATCAAGATGTTCTTGCCCAATAATTTGAGGTGAGGATTAGCAAGATATGGTCACCCAGGTTGTCTGTCAGAGATCTGAAGTCACAATTTATGCAGGGACCCATTACCTCTGTTATTTAACCCAGACCTTCCAGCTCTGTTCATCCAATCTTGGGAGGGAAGTCATATCCTGGACCAATTTGATAGAGCCAATGATATTATCCACATGTGCTGAAAGGTCAGAAGTCACATGTGCCACCAGAGGAACCAAGTTCCTTGGCATTCTGTTGCCCCTAGCCAGGTTTCCATGGACCCCCACAGGAGGGAGACACCTGCTTCAACTACAGGTTGGAATTAAGCATACTTGCAGTTACACCACTGCCACCCAGATCACAAATCACCTCCAGGGATTGTATTCTCATTTTTGTATGATGAGTTTAGGATTTCTTTCCAAAGGTGTAGCCTAACTGCTTGGACCTCCACCCTCTCAGAGCTCAGTATTTCTCAACATAAATTGCAGTTTCAAGTTTCTCTTCAATTGGAATGCTGTGCTCAATGCCCAAATATCTTTAATTACACAGGGCTTCCACCCAATAAGTTGTTCTTCCTCAAGACCTTTGTGTAGTTTTTACTTGAGTTATCCATTCCAATGTTCTGTTGCCCCATTTTCATAGAGGCCATATGGAACATGAAAGGCCATTATGATTCAATGGAAGCATACCCATTGCTGAGCCACATATGCTGTAAGTGAGATACGTTGATCTGATTGGAGTCTTGTATACCAAATCACATGGTCTAGGTGTTTTTCCAAGACTGCAATGTTGGTCCTGGCATCCATCTGATGAATGTGAATTGCTGGCCCATATCTATAGTATGTGTCTAAAATGTTGAGACGCCACTAGAACACTTGACTAATGATAAGCCATCTAAGGTGGTCAAGTTGCCACTGTCATGCAGGTCTTAGACCCCAGCTAAAATGGCCCAATACATCATGCTGTATGGTCTGAACTCATTCTCATTAATCACATGACTATACTGTATCTTGGCCTTGGCCTCTTCTAGAGGAACTCCTCATGATTTGTCCATCCTTGCATCTGAGTTGGGCTTCTGTGTCGTATGCTGCAGTGGATCACAGCAACCCATTGAGTACATTGTTCATTGGCATGGAAATTCCATTCATGTTCTGCTTCAAAGGCCTTTACAATGGGTGTCAACAATGGTGGCAAGTTGATCTTCCCAGCTTGCAAGCTGTTGCCATAACTCTTGTGCACACATGGAGGAGTTTCTTATAATACATCATTGATTTGCCAGTCACTGGACATTATTAATAGTCAGTTTGCAAGAGCCCATGATCTGTAAATATGTAGTGGAAAGTTGCTGGAGTAGTCTGCACAGTCATCCCTACCACATGGAGTTCAACCCATTGAACAGAACACCCTCATCAAGACTCAGTTAAAAAGTGGCCATTCTTGGGACAGATGGTCATAGTGGCCCAATGGAATCCATCAGCTATGAGTTTGGTCATTTGATCTGTGAACCAAGACTTACTCTCAGCTGAGCTGCTCCACATAGCTAAGGGAGGGGAAGAACCATCCCCTCTGAGTTGTTTGGCCCTTCAGGAAAATAGAGCTTTGTTCATAGAGCCAGCTAACTCCCTGCAATCCTGCTGAGGCTTGCTCTTGGATGTACCATTTCCATTTAATGATGGAGCTTTGTTGAAAGTATCCTATTTTATTAGTAAGATTATTGAATACCCACATGACAATGGGCCGTTCTGACAGTTTAACAATGTTCTGAGTTGTTAAATTTTCAGTCTCCACCAAGTCCCAATAAAAGGGTAAAAGCTGCTGATGGAGGGGGGAAGGGCTATTTAGTGGCCACCTTGGATAGTTTGCATATCTAAAACCCATGGGCCTGTACACACCAACAGCATTTTCTTGTTGCCGTAGACTCCCATCTGTGTAGGGAGGAGTGTCTGAGAACTGTATTTCCATAAAACTGACAAGCTCCATTTGCCCCATTGGCAGAGTCTGTGCCACTGCACACTGGTGACAAATTAGTCATCACAGATACGGGTGTGGGGCAGGCATTGGCTGGGAAAGGTGGTGTCCCTAGTGGGTCAATGGGGGTGGAGGGGCCTTCCAGGTACTGAACTAGGCTGGGTGGCATGGGGGAGTGCAAAGATCCCAAAGGCACACTGCCTGGGGATGCCTGATTTCATGGGGTGTCAGAACCCATATGACTAAGTGCCCGGGATGCTGGGAAACCCTAGACTTCTGGTCCACAAGATGGATACCAAGCACTACCAGGCATGATGACTCACTGCTTGCCTTCCAGCCACTGCCCTCTCCCTCAGGATGTCTGTGCAAGCCAGGCAGGAGCCATACCACAGCAGCCAGGGTGCTCAGGAGACTGGTGACACCAAGCAGAGGCAGGCAACCCTGAGCCCAGTACTAAGAACATGAAACCCCAACAGCTCGGCCAGTCTCTACAGCATGGCACAGGGTGAGGTAAGCTCTTGAGGCTCCCTGCTACATCAGCCATTATCTCTTGCCCTAATACCCTGAACACACCAGAAATTACCTGATCTCAGAAGCTAAGCAGGGTAAAGAATGGTTAGTACTTGGATGGGAAACTCCCAGAGAATACCAGGTGCTGTAGGCTTTCAACAGTTGCTTGTCTTTTTCTCTCCCTCTTCTTGTACAGGGGACAAGACCTACCCATCCATTCCTCAAGCCCCCTTGGGCATGTTCATGACCACTGCCCTCAAGAAAACACTGGGCACTTTCAGCAACTCCAGGCCCCCACTACAGATGGAGAAACACCAAATAGTTCCAGAAACAGAAATACAGACAGACACATCCCAGGAACTCATCCCTCCTGCACAGGCCAGCACGATTCAGACAGGAAGGAATGACTCTCGAGACCTCCAGTGGTGGCCGTGGTGGCAGAGGCACATCCCAGGGCAACCTTGGCTGATCCCTGGCCCCAGGCCAGTGCCTTCCTCTCAGGGGCCAGCTCAAGCATGAGCTCCCAGATCACCAGTGCCTCCCCATCACAAGCTGTCTCCCTTATCCACCTTCCAAGCCACTTGCTGGCTCAAAGAGCTAAGGTCTAAGGCCTTTGGCCTCCACCCCATCTGGCTGCACCCCTGGACTTCCTTCTCACTGAAGATCTGCCATGTGCTAGGAATTTTTATAGGGCATGAGAGTTGAGAGGGCTGAGTGGCCTGCTTTCACGGAGCTTAGAGGCGTGTGGGTGGAGACTGAGGGAAACAGAGCAGGGAGTTACTCTAGCGTAGCATTGGGGAGGTTTGCGGGGCGGGGGGGGCTCCCTGCTGGAGAGAACTAGGAAGCGCCCCAAAAGTGATGTCTCATCAGGAACAGGAAGACTGACAGTTTCCGTGAGGGCCTGTTTCCAAGCCCAGGACCTGCCAGTCTCTATCTGGCACCCTGGCTGGGGCTTCTCGTCATAGGAGACTGGATCTGAGCAAACATTTGTTTGCCACTGCTGAGTTGAGCTGATGCCCCCAATGCACAGTGAGCGTGTGTTGGGTGAAGGCGCTGAGGCGGGCCAGGCAGCACCAGCTGCCGCTGTGCCAGCACTTCCGGTAGACATTCGCTTTAGGTATTGGGCGGTTCCCAGTTCGGCTCTGAGGACCGAGCCTGGCACGAGATAGGTGCTATGCTCATCCGAAGCCAGCCAGTAGCAGGAGTGCCAGGGCCGCAAGGGCGGGAGGACGCGGGGTGGGACCGGGGGACCGATGGGAAGTTAGGCTAGGAGATGGCCCAGATGGAACTGGCAGGAGACAAAATATGAGTGTTGGACCGAAAACAAGGCTTCGGGCTTCCTCCTCAACCTGACCTGGAGTGCTCAGTCAAGTCCGCTGGGTGGGTGGGGCTCTGTCAGAGGAAAGGTTGGCTGGGCTGGGCTGCTGCCCTCGATAAGGCCGGCAGGGGACGCTGGCGGGCCGATTGAGTGTTTGGGGAAGTTGGGTCCCAGCAGAGACCTCGGGGGCTCACACAGTGGCGTATGCTAGACCTGGTGGGGTGTGAGAAGCCAAGAGGAAGCACGCCTCTTTGGAGCCCACATCGCGGAATGCTCAGGATCCCGGGGAGCCCTTCGCTTCTATTCAACCAGACCGGTAGCTTGACACTGCCGGGACAGCTCACTGCTTTCCTGCCACTGCTGTTGCCCTCCCTTTCGAGCCATGTGGGAGGCTTTCCGTTCCGACAGAGCACCTGGGAGGTAATTCCTGTTGTTTAAGCCAAGGAAAACAAAGGTAAATTACTTTAAACATTGGTATTCTTTCATAATAGCTACATTTCTTGGCAGACACCTATCACCTTGATCATGATGGAGAATGACCACCATGAAAGTTTTTAGGTTTTGTCCCTGTCTGAAGCCATACTGTCTTAGATGTGCTATTTGGAATCCCTATCCCATCACTTTTCTGGGATCCCACAGGGTGTCCACAGACACAAGAGGCCATGACAGTTTTGGCACACATCCTTGTTGCAGACCCAAGATGGGGTGGACGCTGCCCCTGTCGATGTGTAATGGGGACAGGTTCTGCCTTGCTTTCTGACTCTGGTTTTGCATGTTTCTCCTGTGAACATGCTCCCTCTCTCCCACCCACTGTCAGTCTGCCATGTTGTGTCTCTGGAGTCAGCACTACTTTCCCATCACATGGCTATGTCCTTTCTTTTTTCTTCCTCTTCATCCTGATTTCTGGCTTCTGAAGCCTCCCTGTTGCAGACTTTCTTTTTTTGTTTTTATTTTATTAAAATACACATAACATAAAAATCATTTTAACCAATTTTAAGTGTACATTTCTGTAACATTAAGTACACTGACAATTTTGTGTAAACTTTGCCACTATTTCCAGAACATTTTCATCACCCAAACATTTTCATCACCCATTAAGCCATAGCTCCCTATTTCCCTGTCCTCCATTACCACTCTTCTGCCCGCGGAGCTGGGAAGAGGGGCAATCTCCAAGAGAGGGAGAGTTCTGACAGAAAGCAGAGAGGGGATATTTTAGCTGTCGATCTGGCTGCCTGGACCCCCTCATAACTTTGGGGAGCAGATAAGCCAGCTTGAAGTAGCACCAGGCTGAGGGGAGAGACGAATCTGCAGTTAACCTCATTTACATGTGGCCCGATGATGCAGGGGCTCTGATCCAGAAGGGCGGAGACTGCCAGAGTCTGACGTTTTTAGCTTTCTACACATCAGACTTCTGCGTCCCTGGGGAATGCAGAAATAGGGAAGTGCTTGATTAGTTTCCAGGAGCCCAGTTAGAGACTCTTCCGTGAGGGGGGTTGTCTAGAGAAGGACTTATTTTTTGGTCCTATATTACGCCAAAAAAATAAAATTTAATTAATTAATTAATTAATTAATTAATAAAACGGTCTCTTTAATAAATGAAAAATAAATTCTTTTTAATTTAGTTTAATACCCAAAAGCTTCTTCAGGACCTGCATACAAAAAACCTGCGGGGAAATTGTTTGATAAACACAAGCAAGCTGAGAGAATCCACGGGACCCCAGGGAATATTGATCCCCCTTAGCTTTGTTTGACTGGTTGCCAGTGTGATTGCTTGCTTTTTCTCTGTTTATTTGTTGCCTCTTGCTTTTCTTTCCTCTTTCCTGCCCCCTTTCTTCTTTCTTTCATTTTTTTTTAAAAATTAGGTGCTCCTAGATTCTCTCTTCTTTGCTGTGTTTCTTCTTCAGTAATTTCCCATTCTCCCTATATATTGATTTTGTATTCCAAACTATCTATTATCCCTCCCTCTTCTTTCTGCCCTCTGCTTTCTGTTCTGGCTATTAAATTTCACATTTTTTCCATACGTCCACAACTCAAGGGTATCAATTTCTATTCCCTCTATTATGTTTTTCTCTTTGTTTATTAATATTAACTCTTTCCTTTTAGCCCTTTCTTAACTTTTTCTCTCCCTCCTCATAATTCTAGCCCTCTAAATCATTATATATATACTCTTCTATTTGGTTTCCCAGTCCATTGTAGGTACTCCACTTTCTCTCCTATTACTCTACACTGCTTATTTGAGTTAAATATTCACTTCATTAAGTCTTATTTGGCCCCTCTTCTAACTTTTAGCAATATTGCCATTATCCTTCTTCCTTTCTCACATCTTTCGATTCCTCCAGACCTAATCTTTTCCCTTCAAGGGAACATAGAAAGAAGCAAGAAAATAAAATAAGAAGAAAAAGTATCAAAGAGAAAACTTTACACACACACAGAGCCACCAGCTAAATAAAACTCTAGAGCAGGGAGAGAAGCTAATCAACTGAATAAATCCATCAAGATAAAATGATGACTAGAGGGCAACAAAAAATTACAAACCACAATGAGAAACAGGAAAACATGGACCAATCCAATGAACAAACTAAAAACCAGGAACTGAAGCAGATCATTGAACAACTAATTGAAG
>JAQZBX010077292.1:0-14287 GCA_029593785.1 Cabassous unicinctus | reverse complement strand
TAATACATTGTGTTAATAATAGGGTGGTTAGTGTGAAAAATATACCAAATGTAAGCTATGGACTATAGTTAGCAGTAATATTTTTTTTTTTTTTTTTAAGATTTATTTATTTATCCCCCCCTTGCTGCTTGTGTTTGCTGTGTCCATTCGCTGTGTGTTCTTTCCGTGTCTGCTTATCTCCCCCTTGCTGTGAGGTCCTGCTGCATCAGCCCACCACGCCACGCAGGCTGGCCTGCTCTCACAAGGAGGCCCCGGGAAGTGAACCCGGGGCCTCCCACATGGTAAACGGGGGCTCTATCGATTGAGCCACACCCGCTTCCTGCTGTGAGGTCTTGCTGCATCAGCCCACCCCGCCACGGGGGCCAGCCGCCCTACCCTCACAAGGAGGCCCCGGGAAGCGCACCCGGGGCCTCCCATATGGTAAACGGGAGCTCCATCGATTGAGCCACACCCACTTCCCAGCAGTAATATTTTGATGATTTTTAAAATCATTTGTAACAAATGTTCCACAGCAATGCAGGCTGTTGGTGGTGGGATGATATATGGGAATCTTGTATGTTATGCATGATTGTTTTGTAAACTCACAACTTCTCTAATAATAAAACAAATTAAAAAATAAACTTAAACACATTTTGTAAAGGAGTGTGAGGATAAAGAAAACTAAGAATTGTGATTGCTCTAAGTGCATTTGGAAACTAAATGTTGTACTTTATGCACCCAGAAAATTCCCACAGATTTTATACTAACTCCTTTTAATAAATAACACAACTAGTGTTGCCCTAAACAGTTTACAAGGCAACTTTACTATGCTTTGAACATTTCTAAATAATGTGGAACATAGCAGAATTATGTGTTTCCCCTCCCCGAGAATTCTAGCACATATCCATTTATCTCTTGGAGATGCTGCTTCAACTGTGATGAGTTTTGATTTGCATCCTCTCAGGTTTTACTTTACAATTCTTTTGATTTCTGTTCTTCATCTTTCCTCCCATCATTGATGATCATTTCATCTGTGCCTTCCTTTCACCCACCTCTCAGCTGTTGACCTCTTTCCATCCTGGGAATAGTATTTTCACACAAGTTGCTTTTATGTTTGGATCCAGAGGAATGTCCTTCATACTCTTTAGCACATCCTCAGATGACAAGGCTTTCACTCTATTCATTTCCCCACATTTGCGGAACTGGGACCAAATTATTTAAAGTGGTTTTTACCTGGCCTCCTTTTCCTGCACAGGCAATTACTTCTCTGAAAATGGCTGTATTGGCCAAATAACTGTGTTCACAATTAGCTAATTGCAGGCTCAATGAGCCACTTGTTCCTTCAAACTTGGCCATTAGAGTTGTGTGATTAAGCAGAAATTTATCTTTTTATTCTCTTATGGTTTACAGAGTCACAGCAGATCCCAAGTCTGATCTCCCTGTGTTCTTTTGCAATGCTGAAATAAGCCTTTCACTTTATTGTTTCCTTTTAAATATCTGTCATGTTTCCATTCTTTCACAAATCTCAGCAATTATACTTTATATATCGGACCGAAGAATTATGGAGTTGGATTAAGACAACCCTCTAATAATGTAGACCATTATTACCTTAATCCTTTTCACAAATGATAAACTAAGTTGGCAGAAGAGTTGCTTTGCCAAAGTCAAACAGTCATGCTAGAAACTAAACCTAAAAATCCTAAATAGTAAATATCACTTTCTCCCTGAGGATTCAGTTTCCCACATAAGGTAAAATCAACCTTTAACCCCAATTGCCTTTAAAAGAAAGTACCATTTGAATAAATTGCTGATACCCGGTTTCTTGGAAGCTACCAAACAATGTATATTCTTTTGAAAGATGGCTTAACTGTATATTCTGAACTATCTTTCCTCCTACAACTAACATAGTTTCTTTCTCAATTTTTGTCTCTTTTATTCTAATTTTCTTATTCAACCAACATTTATAGAGCATGGAATATATGCTCAAGTTTTAGTTTCATATAATGAGATCATCTCCCACTGACATGCCTCCAATCCATGACAGAGGAAAAGCAGCTAAAAGTAATGAATCCTCACTTATGAGGAAATTAATATTAATAAGGATTAGATACGTTTGATCTGAAAGTAACTCAGACACTTTTAGGTTTCAAGAAATTTGCCTTGCAATTAAACACCAACATACCTCCCTAACAGTTCTCTTCACTGGGCACCTTTTACTATAAACTCTCCAGTTTACAGTCATCTTTCCTTATGATTTTCTTAAGTGGAGGTAATTAGATGGAAAGATTCCAGAGGCTCAGAAGGACCTGACACACAATGAATTCTTATCTCTCAGTAGTCTCTAACCTGCTTCAAAGGCCTCTTGCATTTTCTTCAATAATTAAAAAGACTAGTAAAAAATAAGAGAAGAATCAGGGTTAAAGGTGAAAGTGAAAGAGAAGAAAAAAAAAAAAAAGCAAGCAGAAGAAACATTGAGAACACTAAAAAGGGGTCCATAAGCCTCCAAGAAACAAGATATAATAAATATAGCTACTGCTCATAAAGAGCATATACTAAAGTGAGTTTGTTTCTGCACAAAGCTAAAGACTGTGTATACAACCTACTGATATACACAGGGAGGAGAAGTGACACGATGCAAGCTAAGATGAAAATGTTGCTAATGGTTTTCACTTACCCAACACAAGCATTTCCACTGAGTCCTCATTTTTGCCCTCTAAGTCATCAGGGGTAGTGATTATACAGTAATAGAGTCCGCTGTCTCCCCACATGAGTTTTCCAATCTGAAGATCTGCATCTGATATCACAAAAAGAAGGGTCCAGTCATCAAATACTGCTCTCTGAATGGCAAATACTGAACACAGAGGGATGGGAGTGGGGGTAGGGGTAGGAGGGTGGCGGCTTCTGGGGTATCTGAAATATTCTATTTCTATACCCTGGTGGTGGTTGAAAAGGTGTCTACTTTACTTAAAACAAACAATAACACAAAATAACAAAAACCAGAATAGCTGAGGCTGGCAAATAAGAGCACAGCTGGAAACTGGCTCATTCTTGTCCAGTTTCAGGAGTAGAAGATTGCTTTGAACCAGGGCTGGAGAGGCTCCTGAGAGCCAGATAAATTCCAGAATTAGTCTGGATTCCTGGAAATGAGCTGACTTCACAGGAGTTCTTCAAAATTTGAATGATCTAATAGGTCATACCAGACCCTGAGGGCCTTTTCTTGTCCAAGGCTTTAGAAGCAGGAGAAAAGGTAGAGTTGATGCAAAGCCACCTATGGCTTGGGCCCTGGCATCCGCCTACACTCATGCCTTCTCCCAGTAGAGAACCTTCTTAGGAAGTCTGCTTTCTGAGATTGGGGAATAGCCATAAAGGCTGATGCCAAGGCAAAGGGTGTTTGGCTGAAGAAGTTCTTTCACTAGAAACCATCTCGATTTGGTTCTGAAAACAAGACCATAAGACTGGAGGTCAGGCCCCGGAAAGACCAACTTCAAGGCTTACCTCAGTCTTCTCTATAATCGACACCATCCACCCTTCCTCCCCTCCTCATCTCCTCAAAGCCATCTACTAGGTCTCTTGATGCTTCTGCCTTCCATAAAATCAAAGTCTTGAGGGGCTGAAAGGGTGAGAGGCAGACAGCCCCTTGTCTCTGGGAAGAACGGAACTAACCTCCTCCCATTCCATAAGGTTCAAAACAGGGGGCTTTCTTACCATGGACAATCGTGATCTCTCTGCCCCTGTAGAAATCTCCCAGGGTGACAGTAGAGCCCTGTTTTGAAGCGACCACTCGGACAGTCCTTCTGCTGTCCAAACAATCCAGGTAGGGGTCCCATTCCAGGTTTCTCTTGCTGAGAGGCTGGGCCCGGGGAGAGGACATGCCCAAGGACTCCCCCATGCGATCCTGGCAGTAGGATTTGAACTTCCACTGCACCACTGCAGGCTGATGGGAGGACGTGGAGAAGTGGCAGCGCAGCACAGTGGGCTGGAAGAGCATGGCTACCTTCTTCTTTTCGGGCACTGTGACCTGAAGGCCTTCGGCCATGGCTGCAAAACAGAATGAACATGTTCTAATGGGATCCATAACTCTGATCTCACCTCATGCCACGTGGTCACTCATTTCCATCTCACCTCCCTAACTTGTACCTCCTCCGGTTTTCATATCACAATTAAAGGCATCAATATACATCTGGTTGTCTTATCCAGACCCTTACTGCCCATATCCAGGCAGTCACTAAGTCAGGTCCACTTGATCTCTTAACATCTTTAATATTTTTTCCCTCCCCTTCAACCTCACTACCATTGCTTTTGCTTAGGCCCTCCTCATTTCTTGCCTACAATATTGCAATCATCCCTTGTCTGGTCTCCCTGCCTGCAGCCTGCCATCCCATACATTCTCCTTGCTACAGTTAAGGTGATTTTTCTCAATTTGGTTGTTGTGACTCTAATTCTTAAAACCTTTGCTCATCTTCCATGGCCTTGAGGACCAATTCCAAGTCCCTTGGCAAGGTATCCGAGGCCTCCATCACCAAGCTCCTCTTGCCTCTCTGGCCTCACCCCTCGCAACATCTCTAGTTGAACCCTAAGATGGAGGAATATCAAACAACTGACAGTTTCCAAGTGGGCCACGCTATTTTCAGAATACTTTTTCCTCACTTCTTTCCCTGTGAAATTCTTTTCTATCTTTCAAAACCCAGTTCAAAGGCTTCTTGTAAAGCCTTCTCAGACCAACCAATCAGAGTTTGTCATTTCCTATTTTGTGCCATAAGTATAACCAGCATTCCCCACTAGACATTTACTATAGTAATTTTGCAATTATTTATTTTTGTGCAAATAGGAAAAGAGAACAAAAAACTTCTGTTAGACTTGTAAGGTAAAGACTGGGTCTTACTTTGCTGCTCTGGCTTATGAAGCACATAGGTACTCAAAAAATATGTGACAAAGAATGACAATGGAGCCAGGAGGTACAACTTCAGGAGGAAGTTACTTCCCTTCCAGCTGGTGACTAAGCAAAGGGGACAGAGATGAAGGGGGAAAGAAGCTTTGATAGAAATAGAAAATTTCAGATCAAAAGTAGTAGACTAAGTTCAGAAGCTTTGAAGAGTAATCAAAAAAGAAAAAAAAACAGAGCTAGAAAGTTGATGAGAAGTTTAAGTGGTAAAAGGAGCCAGCCTGAGGCTTGATGGCCAAGAAAAAGAGGGAAATTTCCATGAATGGAAGACCAGAGAAGTGTTTGAGAGGCAAAGGGTCTTTATGAACTCAATAGTAAGATCTAGAAATTCCTAGAAAAGAAGATATAACTTCCTCAATGAACAGTAAAGTCAAAGAGTCTCTAGCTAGATCTGAGGTTTGAAGCAGAAATAGATTCAGGATGAAAGGAAAAAAAAAAAAAAAAGAATCTGAATAGAAAGACACGATAAAGAGGTTCTGAACTGAATCTGGGAACCTGCCAAATCAGCTTCAGGTAGGTTGAGGAAAAGTTTCCCCCCTAGAGCCACAGGGTGGAGTTGAGACTTGAAAGGGGCACTATTTCCTTGGGGTGCTTCCTTTCCTTTCTTAGTGTCAGTGTTCCCAATGATATCCCATAGCGCAAACTCACTCTCACAGCTCAAATGTACTTATTGATGAATTCACCTCCTCACTAAAGCACCTTTGACAAGAGCAAGATAGCATATTTGTGCTTACATCTTCTGATTTCCAGACTAGTGTCTCTTTTCAATGTGACTCTTCCTATGAAAAAACTAGGTTCTAATTTCTGTGAGAAAGAAAAGGTCTCTGCATTCTGTGGAATTTGGAACTGAATGCAATAGTATCTGAGATTTATCAGCAGAGTGTTTTGGACCTACCATGTGCTCAATAGCTTTCTATGGAATGAATGAAGGAATGGTTGAACTAATGAATGACTACTAATTTGGAAATTTCTAGGGCTTTGCAGAGGAAACTGGTAAAATGAGCCATAGATAGCACAGTATAGTAAAATAGATTTGGCATCAAATAGGCAATGCTTTGTCTCTCACCTGCTCATATACTAGCTATGAGGACTTAATGAAGTCTCAAACTCTCTGAGACTCACTTTCTTCATCTATAAAATGAGCACCATAATCACTACTCACAGTGTTGTTAACAAACATTATTTTATTGGTGCCTGCAGAGGACTCTATAGCAGAACCCTGTGACTGGCAGAGAACAGAGTCTCAAATGCTAGTCCTCCCTCTCCTCTCCTGCCTTTCCCTTCTCCCGTTCTGCGGCTCCTGAATCTCAATGACCATCCAGCATCAACAAGTTTGATTACAGCCAGATTATATAGATCAGTCCCATCAAGGGGAAATAATTCCCGTCTGGAAGCTCACTGGAGAACACCCAGTTCTCTGGCTCTACTGCTTCCGGCCAGGCCCCTTTACCACCCCCGTGCTGAAGGGGCCCATTCCATTCTCCTTGACTCACAGCTGGATTAGGAAAATAAATGTCTTCTTTGCAGTGTCTCCTTAAATTCTATTGCATTAAATTTTTAAATTAATTGCAATTCTTCAAATACTTACTTTAAACACCTATTTTCTAGGTGACAAAAATGGGACAGAGATGAAGTGACTTCAATTAGCAGTAGCTGAGGTTGGGTAATCACAGGCATTGCTTCCCATACAATGCTGTGCACTTGACCACACCACCTTTCTCTTCTGCTACCTAGTCAGGCTCTTCTTGGGAAATCACATGCCCTAGCCTTTCTAGGATAAATAAAACCAGCAAGGAAGGCAGGTGCTATACAGAAATGTTGTGGCTGGTTTTTTGTTGTTTTTGTTCTTTCTTTTTTGAGAGTTAAGAATGGTGTTTTGTTCAAAAGATTACTAAGAATAACCTCAGTTCTGTTCTGTTAACGAGATTAGCCACTTGGGCAAGTTGTTGGACTTCCTTAATCAATTATTAACAGAGGCTAGTCAATTCTCAGCTTCTTCCATGACTTATATATAAACTCATGCTTCAAGGAACAGAATACATTCTCAGAAACATCTGCCTTTTTCTAGCATGACAGTTAAAGGCATGGATTTTGGAGTAGGCCCTAAATCATTATAGACTCCCAGTGCTACCATTTCCTAGCTGCATGAACAAAGGCAGATTACTCAACTCTTTTGAGTTTTGGTTTCCTCACTGGTAAAACCCAGATAACAGTAACTACCTTACGGAGTTGTCTGGAGGTTCAATGAGATTTTATCTTAAACACTAAGGATACATGTGGATTTATGGTAAGCACTCAATAAATATCGCTGTGGCTATAGTGGCTGCTGCTGCCAAGAACAGTCTGTCGCCTGGACTAGGCCCTTCTGTGAAGCTATGAACCTAGAGCTAAGTAAGAATAGCTAGCAGGGCATGAGACACTACGTGTATATAGGGCAGAAGGGCACGGGAATGCTAGAACATGTAATCAGTAGTTCAGAGACAGTTCCTTGGTGTGCTCATCACTGCACAATCACACACATACCTCCTGGAAGTCAGAAACAGAAGAGTAAGTGTGTGTGTGTGTGTTGCACATGTCTAGGCACATGTATACATGCAGGCTTAATGGGAACCCTGGGACTCTAAGGATAGATCTGGATAGATGGAGAGGATGAGACTAGGAATTCTGAAGGTTTGTTGGATCTTTGGAGACCATAAGCGCGAAGAGTTAGAGATAAAGTTGAAGAACACTAACCCCTGTTTCAGCTCTAAAGACGTCAGTTCCCAAGCCTACTCTGACCAAGCTTCTTAGGAACCCCATTCCTTCCACAGGGTGTGGTCTAGAATTGCTCTTCTGGTCCTAGCCCTGGATCCTGGGTGAGGGTTTAGGTTACCTGTACCCATTGAGCTGCATCTCTTTCCCTCAACCTGTACAGGAGACTGTGTTTCCATCTTGATGTCCTGATTTGTAGTCTGGTTGCCCCACTGGGACTGAAGCCTTGCTCTGAACTCCAGTCTGCTTGCCTAGGCCCCAATACCAGCCCTTCTTGGGTGGGTTGGGTATTGTTTTCTATACCCTCATGCATGGCTGATCCTAATCTGAAACAGTGATGCTGCTATCCACCCAACTTCAAAAATACTTCTCCCAGATCAGTCCCCTCAGAGATGATAGTTGATTGGGGTGGGAACCAGAGTTTTCAGTCCCCTATGGATGCTGAGATTTGGCCTGGGAACACACTCTCTTTGGCTGCCATGCCTCAAAGATCTGCACTATAACTAGGTTAGTGTCCTGAGCTTGAACCCCACCTCTTAGGGCTTTTTTGTTTTTCTAATTCACCATTTGACAGATGCCAAAAACCTAGTACTTTTATGCTATAAATACTTCTCATAGCCCATATAAGTTTTTACAGTTATTACAGTTTTTACAGTTATTAGTTATATATTCTAATAAGAATATATAACTTTGAATATCAGGTAAATAAATTAAAACTTATCAGCCTCTTTGTAGAGCCATCTGTGCATTTGACCTAAGAAATCTTATTCACTTCCATGGTTCCAGCTACCATTTAAGTCTCAGGCCTCTACTCCCTTGAGCATCATCTACCTGTTTAACAGACATCTGAAGTTAAATGTGTCTAAACCTCATTGGTCATCTCATCTTTACTCACACCTAATATTGCTTATAAATGAGTTCTTCCTCCATTCCCAGCTCTTTTGCCAGTATACCACCTATCCTATTGCCCCAGATAGAAATCTTAGTCTGCCTTGAAAATTTCCTCTCTGTCGCTGACCACATTCAGTGGGTCACTCTAAAAATCTCTCAAAATTGTCCCTTTTCTATTCCCACTGTCACTCCCTTAAATCAGGTTTCTATGCTTGCTGCTAGCTAATCGTTATTAAATACCTATTATGTGACAGAGACTGTGCTAACTGCTTTTCATGCAGTTATCTCAATTAATTCTCTCAAAATCCTATAATGTAGGCATTATTACAATTATACCCAATTTATAGATGAAGAAACTGATTCTCAGCAAATGTTCGTAACTTACTTAACATCTCAAGGCTAACATGTACCAGTTAGATTTGAATCCAGACTGACTGTTTCTAAAACTCTGAACCATCACTTTACAGAGGTTCTTATTACCTCTTGGGTTTTATACTAGCCTCCAGCCCAATCCACTCTCCACATTCTTTCTAGAGTATTATTTTTAAAATATGTATCCATTCATGCCAGTCCCCTGCTTTAAGGTCTCCATTGATTCTCCATGCCTTCCAGGAGAAAATCCCAGTTCCTTGACAGGCATACAAGGCCTTCTCCATGATTTGGCCCCAACCACATTCTAGCCTTACTGAAATATTTTCCATCCCTTGCCTAAGAACATGTTATTCTCTCCACCTCAGGAAATATCAGGGAAAGTGATAGTTCCAGGGAGTCCCACAGAGAGAAACACTGAGTGTGGGTCATGCACACACATGAGCGTATGCCCATGCCAGCACAATGCGTAGGTGGTGACACCATCGAGGGCCTGGGCTTTCAAAGTTCTTATAAAGAAAACTACAGAGATGCAGAAAGAATCTGTGCTTCATTGTACAAGCAGATGTTCCAGAAACCTGGAGGGTCAGCTTGTGGAAGGGAGCAAAAGACAGCAAAAGCAGTGGGCGAGGAAAGGGATTATACTGCATAGAACACACCTGTAAAAATCAGAACTCTTTAAAAAAAGGGGAACTCCTGAAAGAAGCACTAGATGGTATATTACAGATCAGAGGAGGGAGTCGCTGCTGATAGACCACAAGACCATTCTTACCGTTTTTATCGTACCCCTGACCCACAGAAAACTGTCCTTGACTATCTAATTCAAATCCAGTCAAAAATACATTTGAAAACACTATGCTAAGTGCTGGGAAAACATTCAAAAGACCACTCCCTGATCCTGAAAAATTCAATGTAAATTTGGTTTCTAACTATAAAGTCCCTGAGGGCAAAGATTTAGTTGGTCTTGAATCCTCAGTGTACAGAAGAGCCATAGCACATAGTTGCAGCTCAAAAAATGTTTGTGGAATGATTGACTGGATGAATGAATGAACGAACAAACGAACGAACAAATGAATGAATGAACAAATGAGTCCAAGGGTCTTTTCTTACAGGCAGTACTAAGTGCAGAGAAAGAACTCTGGCCAATAACTCTGAAAGCTGCCTAAAGATAGAGTGGTGAGTGACAGCTAAAAGCAGCAGCCCCCACCTCAGCTGTGGGCTAACTAACTAGTCACCAGGCCAGGGAAGATGAGCTCCAATTGCAGACAAAGCTTCCCTGCATGTGGCAAAATCAGGTCCTGCCCCAATTCTCATGTAAAGAAAAGGATTCTATATATGACAAACTATGTTCTTGTGAGAATAACAAAAGCAGTATCTAAAGCAATGATGTTCTTATTTTAGCACTTTCATTTTTTCAAAGCAAGTTCTTTTTCCCTGCTAGTTGTAAGCTATGCCTGCCAGCATCTTTGAGAGGCAGATCCATAAGCACAGCCCCATTTTAGAGAAACAGAGTTTGCTAAAGGTCATGGGAAATTATCATCATTACAGACAGGCATCTTTTGAAATTTTGGATAAAGCTCACTCTTCCCTTAACTCTTTAAATTCCAGAAGCAGGATAACCTCAGAATTTGCTCATTCCCTAGCATATCTTGGCCTTCTGACTCCTAAGGTTTTCCTTCCACTCAGTGTACCAATAAAAATCTTCTTTTTCATGCCTTCAAGTTAGAAGTTCTTTAAAAAATTCATCTTTGTCTTTATATTTTTAACATGTTTGTCCAATTTCCTAAGACACTTTTTAGGGACAACTGATAGGCAGGACTTCTAAGCATAGGAGATGAATAGAGTATGTGCAAACATCTCCTCTAGATTTGGTCCACAGTCCAGACAAGGAAAGAAAAATTTGTCCATCCCTTAGTAGCATTGCCAAGATGGGAGCAAAACATTTTGGAGAATGTTGACCTACAGGTTCAAGGCTTAAAGCCAAAGAGAATGTGGCTTGAATTTTTTTTTTTTTTTTTTTTTTTTTTTTTCAGAAATAGGAACAACTCATCTTCTTGATATATTTGAGTTAAAAATAAATAAATAAATAAAAAGGCTTTACCAAGAATAGTAGAAATTCCCTTATCAGCCTATTTTCTGGGCTTGGTTCTCTAGCCTTCCCATTGATTCTATAAGTTAATCCATTTCCTTCCAGGAAATTCCTTTCCTACTTAAATTGACCAGAATCAGTTTCTCTTGTTTGCTATCATGATACATGATTGCTTGATCCACTTTAGGGTTAGAGTGACCAGATATACCATTTTGAGGCTAAACAGCATGATAGCGCTTTTGTATGTTTTTCCCTAAGAGTATCAAAAGGCAGCAATATGTCCTCCTCTCCATGTGACTATTGTAAATGCCAGTGCTGCCCTTCCCCAGGTGGGCTTTACTCATGGCCTAGTTATTATTTTCTACCAATAACTCTGATGCTTGTGCACACAGACCTTGACATTCATTAAACATATGGGCCAACCAAGCCATGTTTTCCCATTCTCTGCCACCGCTGTGCAGATAAAACCCAGAAGCTTATCTCCTTTCTGTCTGATCTTCCTACTCATCCAGAGACCTGAAATAAGCTCATGGGTGATATCTAACTGGCTCACATGCTGTTCCAGCATGACCAAAGCAGTGCTAAAAGAGGTCTGTACTAACCCTGCAGGGGAGAGGTACTTTGGAAACTGTCCTGGTTCGGGTGGGTCAGACTTCTGGGATGGGCCAGCCATTTAGACAGAGAAACCTTCTGTAAGAAGGCTCTTATCAATCTTTATCAAGTCATCCTTAGTTCCAGTCTAGGTCCCTCTCCTGAGCACCAGACCCAAATATACAACTTCATTCTCCATCTGGATGTCCACAGCACCTCAAATTCATCACTCTGTAGATGGAGACTACCTTTTCCCTTCTTCCTTTTAGTAATAGGACCTCCCAGATTGTAATTTGGCCAGCCAAGACAGCCAAGCACTACATTTCCTAGCTTTTCTTGCAGCTAACTGTGGTCATGTGAGTAAGCTCAGGACAATGGGATATTGGAAATGATGTGTACAACTTCTGGGTCACTTCTCTAAAATAAGCTGCTTGCCCTGGACCTCTGCTTTCCTTGCTCCTACTGGATGAGAGATGGCAATCACTGGAGCAGTCTTGGGACCCATGTATTGGGAATAGCAGAGTCACTCCATTAGGCATGGACAGTTACCACTGGACTGTTACAGGAGTGAGAAATAAACTATTTTGTGTTAGGTACTATATTTGGACGGTTGTTGTTGTTTTTTTTGTAACAGCTTAGACTATACATTAACTAATATAATGATCAAAACTGAACCTTTATCTCTCTCCCTTATATGTTTCTCCTCCTCTATTAATTTGTGTTGCTGAATGACTTCATCAATCTCAAGCCAGAAATCTGGAGGCATCTTTGACACTCCTCTCCCTTCAACCTCCACATCCAACCAAGCCAGTCCTACTTCCTTCATTTCTTGTCACTCTATCCATGTCTCTCATCCTCACCACCCCATGAGAGCTTAGACTCTCATCATGTCTTGCTTCTCTGTTTGCAAGGGTCTCCTTGCTGGTTTCTGTTGCAAGTCTTGCCCATGTCTAACTCACTCTCCAAAATTAGTGCAAATGATATTTCTAAAATGCATATCACGGGAAGCGGGTGTGGCTCAATGGATAGAGCCCCTGTTTACCATATGGGAGGCCCGGGTTCGCTTCCCGAGGCCTCCTTGTGAGGGCAGGCCGGCTAGCGCGGCGCTGTGGGCTGATGCAGCAAGACCTCACAGCAAGGGGGAGATAAGCAGACACAGAGAAGACATGCAGCGAATGGACACAGCAACACAAGCGGCAAGGGGGGGATAAAAAAAAAAATACAGATAAAATGCATATCAGACCGTGCAACTCCCTAGAGAGAGAAGACTCTTTCTAGACTTCTGGAGCACAAAGGTCCCTTTCAGATGGGGCCAACCCCCTCCTTTCTCATGCAGCACTAAATGCTCCAACCATACTAAATCATTTGTAGTTTTGAGGAAACATCATGTCCTCCCTTGATTCTTGGCCTTTGCAAATGCTGTTCCCTCTGCAAATTTCCTTTCCTCAAACCACCATTTCCCTGGTAACTCCTACTTAGCCTTCAGGCTTTGGCTCAGCCATCACTAGAAGTTTCTTCCTGTCTTACAGTATTTCTAGAACCTCAGGAAATCATGTCACCTTGCCTGAGAATTTCCTATTTAGTCATCTATCTCCTCCATTAATAACAATTTCCTTATATATAAAACTATCATTACTGTAACCGTTGGCCAATTTGATGTAATTATGAATTCCAAACATATAATTGGATCATGCCTGTAAACTGATCTGTTAATCTGGGCATGATTAGGTTATGATTAGGGCGTTGAGCCCCACCCCTTTGGTGGGTGGGGAATCGAGTATAAAAGGCAAGGCAAAGAACAGAGTTGAAGCAGTCTTTGAGAAGCAGCTTTGATGTTGGAAAGAAGGCCCCAGGAGAAGAGAAGCGAACCATTCGCCTGATCGCCTACAGCTGACCTTGTGGAGGAAACAGGAGCTAAGCCCAGAGAGAAATGCAGCCCCGGGAAGAGAGGAACCCCAGAAGCCTGAACCCTGGGCAAATGTCGGCAGCTGTCTTGCTCCAACATGTGACAATGAACTTTGGTGAGGGAAGAAACTTATGCTTTATGGCCTGGTAACTGTGGACTTCTACCCCAAATAAATACCCTTTATAAAGACCAACCCATTTTTGGTATTTCACATTAGCACCCCTTTGGCTGACTAATACAATTACTATTTCATTTTCTTATTAATTGTATATGGCTATTTTATTGGCTTCATTTTTTTTAAAGAAGTTTTAGATCCCAGAAGGATTACAACTATGACAGGGAGGATCACTGGTGCGGGGTGTCAGTGAGGGGGGATACATGGGAGGACATTCACCTGGGTAGACATATAAGGCATATAAATGAGTTCAAATGTTCTTGGGGCATTGTCACGATGGGTGGAGATTCATACAATAACCAAAAAATATCAAATTCCCATCCGAGGGAGCTCTGCCACATTCTCTAATGGAACAACAAGAATGCCCCAAGTACAAGGACAATGACTTGTGAAGGAGGATGGTCCATTGAAGGACCCTTGATATTGATGACTATGCTTATGAGCCTTTGCTCTCGAAATTGAAACTTAGCCTAGTGGCATAGGATGCCTAAGAGTTACCTACAGGGAGCCTCCTTGTTGCTCAAATGTGGCCTCTCTCGAAGCCAAACTCAGCATATAAAAGCAATAACTTCCCCTGAGCGTGGGGCATGACTC
>JAQZBX010077291.1:0-14296 GCA_029593785.1 Cabassous unicinctus | reverse complement strand
ACAGTTACCAGGCCATAAAGCATAAGTTTCTTCTTTCACCAAAGTCCATTGCCACGTGTGGGAGCAAGATGGCTGCCGACGTTTGCCAGGGTTCAGGCTTCTTGGGTTCCTCTCTTCCTGGGGCTGCATTTCTCTCTGTGCTTAGCTCCTCTGGTTCCTCCACAAGGTCAGCTGTAGACTATCAAGCGAACGGCTCACTTCTCTTCTCCTGGGGCCTTCTCTCCAACATCAAAACTCTAACATCAAAACTGCTTCTCAAAAACTGCTCCCTCTGTCCTTTGCCTGCTTCTCAAAAGACTGCTTTAACTCTGTTCCTTGCCTTGCCTTTTATATTCTTTTCCCCACCCACCAAGGGGTGGGGCTCAATGCCCTACTGACATGGCCCAGTCAACGCCCTAATCATAACGTAATCATGCCCAGATTAACAGATCAGTTTACAAGCATGATCCAATTATATTTTTGGAATTCATAATTACATCAAATTGCCAAACGGCTACATATGGTATACATTGTTTTGCACTTTGAATGCTACATTTACGTAATTTAGAGAGCTTTTAATATCATTGTTGTTTTCTATTTTCTGTGGTGGCTGATATTTGGTTGTTGTCCCAGAACTTATTGAACCAGTCCCCTGTAGTGGAGCAGTTGTTTTCAGTTTGTGTTGTTGTTTGTCATTTTGCAATTACAGAAATGCTAAAATGAAATCCTTGTACAAATATTTTCATACAATATTTGTATATATCTATAGGAGATAATCCCGACAGAGGGGTTTTTATGTAAAATTGAAAAAATATAATTAAATTGCTATGCTTAAAAGTTACCGTCCAGGAATGAAAATGTTTTTATTTGAGAATTATCTTTAAATGCCTCATATTCAAAGAAATGCATTGCTCCTCATTTTATTTTTGGTAATTGCACTCCCCCTAAATGAACACATGAGTAGTGCTTCCTTATGTGATATTTAAAAGGTCAAATTTTAAAAAATATATCATTGAGTTCAAGAAGCTAGAAAATTGAGCAGCATTAAAGGTAGGATTTTGGCTGATTATTGAGGACATTTACAATTTTGTGAGTATTAAATTTATGAGTAACAACGCCTAAGAATTTCCTTCCTAAAAATAGAGTGGATCAATTTCCTGAGAAATTATATTGGGAAGGTCCTGTAAATGTTATTATTTTTAATAAATGCTTACATTTGTTTGCTAAATCAAACAATGGCAAGGGATTTTAAACATATCCAAATGACCTCCATCTGTTTTCCTGTTTGTTAAGTAATAATCCCTTTGAATATTTTAGATTTCTCTCAGGAATATCACATTTACATTAACCACACGTTAACAATGAGAAGTTTTTAAAAAGTAATGGAAAGTATCAGGTGCAAGTTTAGGAATATAACTATTTTCACAATGAATCTCTCTCTGGCAGTCCTTCTGGTGGCTTTTAGGTCTGAGAGATGATTAGTCTCTTTCAAAATTCAGGCTCTTTGGAGTCTAGAGCTGACTACATGCATATTTACGTGTGTGATCCTGACTGTGGAGACACAGTGAGAATTTATATAGAAAGGAGATTGTGAAATCTTGCAGCTTTTGAAAAGTTGGCTTCTTCTCTGTTTTGGAAAGTTGAGGTATTCCCTTAACTAAAATAGGGAAGAACCAGAAAATCTCTTATTGTTCTTTCCCATTCTGTGATGCCATGATTTTGTGATACAATTGATCTGACTGGCAATGGACTGCCTTTTATTTTTCTGAATTGACTCCTGATATTTTATGGTTCCAGAGTCAAGAATGGACTGAAAATGGGTGGAAACTTCCATGTTTTCAACTGTCAAAAGAGTAACAGCAGAAGACTTCTTTCTTTAATGTAATTTGAAAGCGATGAGTGCTGGTTTGGCTGGTTTTCTTGAGGTTTAGGGAAAATGCCATATTCTTTCCTGATATTCTTCTGGCCCTCTTCTCCTACCCTCTGCTGGAACACTGGCTTGTCTCCTGTTCCTTATTCTAAGGGTAAACATGCTTACAAGCTCAGTTAAACTTTCCTCCTGGAAATGCTCCCTAAAAGCTCCAGAAATTCACTGTCAGAGACTCCTTTGAATTTTTATGTTGTATACTTTTGAAAATATTTTATTTCATTTGATTCCACAATTAAATATAAGATACATATAGGTGAGAAATGTCTGCCTATTTTATAGATGGAAATAGCAAGATTCATAGGCTAAATAACTTATGCAAAATTGCCAATGAGTAAAAGAAAAGCTCGGACTAGAGCACATGCCTTCATTTCCCACTCCGGTGCTTTTTGGCTTCATATTGCCCATTTAAATACAACAGCGTTCATTCTACAATTGTTTATTAATAGTGTATTGCAAACTACACACTTTACAATCTATTTGCTATTACAAGGAGTGTAAAATGATGTAAGACATATCCTGCACTCTTCACATACTTTTCTGGTTGAGTGGAAATAAACATGTAAAATAATTGAGGAATAATGCAAGATAAAGGAATATTAAGAGGGGAAATGTGATTCAGATAGGTCAAAAGCCTTTCAACTATAACATGGGACCCAAAAGAAAAGTAGGATATGAATTATTAGAGAGTTGGGTGAGGAAAGAGTTTTTGAGTTGAGAAGTGCTTTTTGAAGAATATCTTACCTGGAGTTATGTTAAGTATTAATAAGTAAGGCAAAATTGGCTGTTAGAGAAGAACTGGAGCTTGAATGCAGCAGGTTTTGTTCATTTCCTCCCTGACACGCATTTCTCCATTCTGCTGCCCAGAGTGTTCTCAGTGTCTTTTTTGTGAGTTCACTTCTCTCCCATTCTCAGCTTTGAGGTTGGGGTGAGATTAACTTCACCTAAAATGCTTTAGGCTCTAAGTTTATACCACCATTCTGTCCTCAATGATTAAAGTGTTTGGGCAAATAACCACACTAGACAGTGAGATGTGAAGATGTGTTTGCTATGACTATGGGAAATGGGAAGCACCTCTTTCTTTTATAAGTGAGACCTGCAACTTCCACTGCCATTTTCCTAGCATAAGAGAAGAGTCCTTGTATTGCAGAGACAACTAGGTGGGGTCTGAGGATCAAGGTGGCACCTCAGAAGCTGGGAGGAGGAACAAGGGAAAACACTCATTCTTGGTGATATGGTGTGAGCTAGATCAAGCCTTGCCTAAAAATGTCCCTCTTAGGATTACATAAAACAATACATTTCACTCTGTGAAATAAATAATAATTCACAACATAAAGAGCCTTAATGTGAGCACTTGTAGCGTGATTGAAGATGGAAGCAGAAGTCTGAAAATCAAAGGTGTGGCAGATTTAACTGAAGTCAAAGCAGGATCTGTTTATCAAGGGTGTAGAAAAAAGCCCAGGGATCTCAAGATTGAGCTTTGTATATTGTCTACTCTTAGGAAATAGGAAGTATAAGAGGAGCCATTAACAGTTAGGGTGTTAGAAGAAAACATGATTCAATGTAATAAAAGCAAAGAAGGGATGAAAATCTAGAGAAGAGTTGAATGTCAGTGCCAGGTCTGTAGTTTTTGAGCGCTTCATCAGCCAGTCTGAGAAGCTTCTGGAGTCTATAGATTTGGAATCTACTGTCATCCCATCCAAATGAAATATGTCCTTGGCCATTGAGCTCAGTGACCAATGTCTTCCAAGACCTTGCTCTTCACATTGTGGTTTGTGGGCCAGCCCATGCACCATAGGTCTGCACAATCTCCCACTCCAGCCCTACTGATTTAAAATTTGCATTCTAATGAAACCCTCAGATAAATGAACGTAGAAACTAAATTTGCTCTGTTTCTCACCTCTATATCCATCGGATAATGCTAAAAGTGATAGCATCCTCCCTCCCCCAAACAATATCCTTTAAGTACAGGATCGTTCTATAATGCTCACTTCTCTCTTTTTCCTGAACCAGCCACCTCCCAAACAATAATTCCCCCATTTTGAAGAGTAGGCTTCCAATTACTAATCTTTATCCTAACAAAACCCCCACTTCCTTGAACGGATTGATTCCCCTGTAGCCTCTCAATAAGTCTTCTGTTTGTTTTTTTTATATCCTATTCTCCTTAGGACTAGATGGTTGATTTTTCTTTCTGCCCTTTGCACTTCCAGGCCGTTACTCCTCTGCTCTCTAAAAATTCTTCTATTTTGAAGCTTCTTCTATTCAGCTACACCACCCCTCTGTTCATTTTAAGTTGCAGTCTTTCAGACGGCCTGCCACCTGCTCTTATTCACTGATGTCTCCAACACCTAGCCATACTCTTTCCTCACTTTAACACAGCCAATATCCTTGTGATTTCAGTGTTCATGGGGCAACCTATCCAACTCAAGATCACTTAATTTCTTGACTTCCTTATCTGCCATGACCTTCCCAATGCCCCCTTTGTTACCAATTGTCCTACCCTAAGCCCATCATCATCTATAACATCCCTGTGTCAAAAGTCATTAATTCAAACATCCAAATCTGGCCATCAAATTCTCTCTTAATTTCCTATTCAATTATTCCTGCTCTGCCTTTTCATCTCATCTATATTCTCAACATATCAAATGATCTTTCTCTATCCCTGTTCATTAGTCCTTCTATCACTTTTCTCCCTATTTGGTATGAATTCCATGGTCAATATTCCTCTATGAAGACATGCTACCTGCTTGGAATGTTGTGGGGAGTGGGACCTGACTCTGGATCATTACATGACAGGCTCCTTCCTATTATTCAAGTGTCAGCTCAAATGTCACTTAAAAGAGAAGATTTTCAACATTTGTTTTAGCAGCTAAGAAACTAAGGCAACTTTGACTTCTTTTACTCAACTATTTCTTGCTTTCCCTACTATCACTTTGGCTACTTCTCCTTGGTATTCTTTGTGACTCCATTCATCCTTGCATAGTCATTAATTGTTGATATTTCTCAAAGCTGGATTTCTTGAGAATCCAGATAATACAGATATCTAGAGAATCTGATATCTGTAGCTGATCATTATTTTATGTATACCATATTAGCATACTCAATTACTTGACATCTCTTCTTGAAAGTCTCAAAGTGATAGCAACTCCCATGTAAAAAAAATGAACTTATAATCTTTCCCCATGAATCAGGTTCCCTTTCAACAGCCCCTATTTTAGTGAATAACATGAAGTTCTAATTGGTTATGCAACTTAGGAGTCATTTTTATCTCTCTTGTGCCTCCCAATCTGCTTATTAAAAAGCAAAATATCATCCACTTAGCACAATGAAATATCTTGATCTCAGGATCACTTTGGTAAATGAACAATTTTTGAATCAGTAATGATGATTCACTCTTCTATGCCAGATAATTTCCTTTTCAGTTTCATTCGCAGCTATGAATGGACATCTGGATGATGAGACACAAAGGAAATTTGCTGGAGATGTCTAGATTTTTTCAAATAAAATGATAGAAATTTCTAAAGGGAAAACACTTACCCTGTCCCTTCCTTCTTGCTTGGTATCCTGGTATGAGGAAATAATGCTTATCCTCTACCCACCAGCCCTTCTGTTAAAATCTTGCAAGTTGCCTCCTAGTAGTGGAACCTACCTTGACCCAAGTGGGCAATGGAGCTGAATAATACAGCTTATAAGGGAGTGAATGGAGCTAACAGCAAATAAGCAAATGGTCTGCACTCTTTCCCATTACTATTTAAACTCTGAAAGCAAGCACCAGGTCTAGTTTTGCTCCTCATTCTATAGCACCTTATAGAAATTCTTGTTATACAACAGGTACCTAATAAATATTCATTGAAAGTTGAAAGAGAAGCAAATATCACTAGATTTGGTAAGATAGGAAAGCAATGGAAAATTTAAGAATGCTGCCAATAAAAATCATTTGGCCAAAGTCATTTCACAGGGTCTTAAAGATTTTATGATTCAGAAACAAACCATTTTTATGGGGTTACATGTCTCATTAGGGAAATTTGACAGTGAAAGGAAAAAATGGAAAGATAGGGTCACATTATCAATCTCTTTTTAGATAATTTGATCTAAAATTATACAATTTATATAGTCCCCCATTTTACAAATATTAGTTTTTACAATTAGAGCAAAATCTCCTTCATGGTAGAAACCATCTATTATATTTCTTAGTATTTGCCTTAATGATGGACTCCTAGTCAATTTTCAACATATGTCCTTTGAAGTTAAAGGATCTAGATGCCTCTTAGGAAGGAAAATTGATTCCTTGGCCAGTCATTTAATGATACTCTCATTGCCTCTCGTATAAGCACTGCAGTGTAATCTAAACCAAAGGTTAGTGTTCAGCAGTATGACAAGATGTCAGTTGTTTAGTTAAAAAGAAGGAATATTAATCATCAATACTCCAAATGAGCAATTTAGTTTTAGGTATATTGTTTCACCTTAAAGCTTAATGTTTTTCTATTAGATAAATCTCACAAGATCATTTCTTCTGTTGAATTTTACTACAAGAAAGTAAACTTTGCATCATAGAATTACATGACAACAGTGTCAAGACTATAGCAAAGGCTATGTATAGTAATTCAACAGATTTTAAGTGAGTGCCAATTCTATTCCCTGCAAGAGGTATTCATCAGTGAATCAAACAGAGTCTCTGTCCTCATGGGGGTTTTCAAGTTTTTCCTCCTTAGGGCAAATTGGGTATTGGCAACTATTTAGGGATAATTGTTATTATACAGATGAAGAAACTAAGGTTCAACATCTCACATTTAGCATGTGATTGAAGACATATCTTCTGATTCCATATCAATCATTCATTCCTATATCTATGTGTGGAAGTTTGGCATTGTTTATGAATTCAAAAAATGGATATTGTATTATGTTTGTAAATTGGTCTGTACCTGGGCATGATTAAATTATGATTAGGGCTTTGATTGGGTCATGTGAGTAGGATGTTGAGTCCCCATCCCCTTGGTGGGCAGGGAATCACAGCTAAAACTACTTGGCAGAGTGGAGGAGTGAGTGGGAGTCTTGATGCTGAGTTTTGAGCTGGAGACTGAGAAGTGAACATACAGAAGAACACAGAGGAATAGAGATGGCTCCTTAGACACAGCAGAAGGCCCAGGGAGAGTGACAGAGCTGTTCGACTGATAGTCTACAGCTGGCCTTGTGGAGAAAGCACAGCAACTGAGACCAGAGAGAAATGGAGCCCAGAGAAGAGAGGAACCCAAGAAGCCTGAACTCTTGGCAGACGTCGGCAGCCATCTTGCCCCAACACATGGCAACAGACTTTGGTGAGGGAAGTAACTTATGCTTTATGGCCTGGTAACTGTAAGTTTCTACCCCAAATAAATACCTTTTATAAAAACCAACAGGTTTCTGGTATTTTGCATCAGTACCCCTTTGGCTTACTAATACATTATGTTACATTTATACATAATAATAATCATTCTATTTATCTATCTATCTATCATCTATCCATCTATCTGTTTGTTTTATTTTCACTTCAGTCCTTCTGGATTTTGATGAAGAACTAATAGAGGTATGCCCCAATAATAGTAGGTAAAAATGCCCATAGCAGCCATGTGTACTCCTATGCACTGCCTCAGTAACTCCATTATAAAATCACCATCCTCTTTCCCTTTCTTCTTCTCTGCTCTTTCACTCTTCCCATTTGAAGAATATGAGGAGGAAGGGGGAAAGATGAAGGTTTAGTGGAATAAAGGAGAGAAGAAACAAAGTAAATGTGATCATTGTCCCATAGGCTGTATGTATATAAAATTAGCACCATTGCATTGAACCAAATCAGATCTTGGGGAGGAAAAACTTACAGAACACACTTGTATTTTCTTTCAGAGACATTCTCTCCTTCATACACCCACAGTTCTCAGATGGTCATTTGAATTCTGTCATTTTGATGATTTTTCCCCATTCAATTTGTGTGACATGCAAGCATCATCCTTCCATGATGGGCTTGAAATGAGTCACACATCCCTGGTTTTTTTGCCTGGAAAACTCAGGCATGTCATAGAGCACAAACTACCAGGTGCCTGTGGGTATATTGTCACTAAGCTATTGATTCATCATTTCTTGGAAACAAAAAGAAAAATAAAGTCAATCTAGTGAGCTGTTCATAAAACTACATTTATTAAATGTAAATAAATATCCTTAATTCTTATATTATGTCTCAACTATATTTTGCTGTTATATTTTTCTTTAGAAAATGATAGTTTAAAAAGGTAGTTACTTATAAAAATTGTCCTTATTTGGCAAAACAAAAAGTTGGCAACCCTAAGTATTTGTGCCTGTCATACACACACACTCACACACACACACACACACACACACTTTAATTTTCTAAGCTGATGAAAGTAGATATCATAAAATGGTCAGGCTTTAATAATGGAAATTTATTAACTTACAAGCTTGCAGTTTTGAAGCTGTCCAAATCAAGGCATCATCAAAGTGATAATTTCTTCCCCAAAACCAGCCACAGTAATTTTTGGGTCCTCTGCCACATGGCAAGGCATTTGACAGTGTCTTCTGATCTTCCTTCTCCCTTTGATTTTGTTGCTTTGAACTTCTTGCTTCTGTGACTTTCTCTCTTTGTTCTGAATTGCATTCTCTTATAAAGGTTTCCAGTAATAGGACTAAGATCTACATTGGACCATGCCTTAACTGAAGTAACCTCATCAAAAGGTCCTACTTACAAAATAGGTTTACACCGACATGAATGGTTTAGCTTTAAGAATATGATTTTCTGGAGGTACATACAGTTTAAACCATCAGAGTAAGTATTTGAAATCTAGAAGATGTTGAAGGGGCTGCAGGGTATGGAGAGCACTTTCCTTAAATGGAGATCTCTTTTTTGCCTAGTAAGGTTCTGTGTAGCCTAGAGCCCTCTCAACAATAAGAGTGTTAATCAGATAACAGATATGTGGAGACAGTGACAAAGCAGAGCCTCTCAGAGGAGAATTGTGGCAGGCATTCTTGAGATGATGGACAGTAGGCATTTCAGATGACAAGAAAATGTCCCGAATTTCATATTTCATAAACCTAAGCAATAATTATAAGGCTTATGGATAACTAGAGTTGTAGCAATACTGTTGTTAGGACTGAACATTGTGTAGTTACAAACATAGCCTGAGCACAGATCTAATTTTAAGAATGCCAACATAAGTTAGTAACAGATCAGCAACTGTACAACTCTGGGACAAGAAAGAGAAGTCTACAGTATCTACAGTATCTTTCTTACAGCAGTTTTTTTCCCCTTGGTAATAACTGATTGGAAGCAGAACATTTGAGATGACTCAGGGGCACTTTAGGACCACAGAATAGCTTGATGTCATCATTATGAACATTTATTATCATAGTAGTAATCTTGCCTAGCTGTGAAACACCATACTTTACAACACTGAATTTGGACAGCTGATTTATTACAATAGATTCCCAGAACATTATAGCTAGAAAAGAGTTAGAGAACTTATAATGCATTGTTCTAATTTTAAGGATAAGAAAATTGAGTGCCAGAGATTTTAAGAAGTTTTCCTGTAGTCACAGGTCTAGAAAATGGTAATCCTGGGACTTCACTTTATATCTTTTGACTCTAATATATTACTTTCATTATACTATGCAATTCTAATTTTCCACAGTAAATAGTCAATGACAAAACAACATATTGGTCAAGTTCAATTTTTATGTAAATATTCTAGAAATTACCAGTAAATTCAGATTGCATTGGATTCGTAAACAGAGGCATCATGTAACCTTCCTTTTAGGACATAATGTAGATTTCTCCATTTGTTTAGTCAAATAGAAACTTATTAAGGACTTATTATGTATCTGTTTACTGCCAAGAAGACAAAGATTAAATCAAGGAACTCACAGTATAAAATGGATTCCATACCAAAAAGAATTATTTCAAACATTATTTTCAAAATAGAATTTTAATTTAATCCTCATTTGTTCAATAATTAATTAATTCTTCCAAACATTTTCTAAAAATACAGTGCTCTAAGTGTGGTTCAAGGCATCATTTTAGGTACTGGGTATACAACAATGAACAAAATATAGAAAGCTTCCTACCCTCCTATGGCTTGCATACCACTTGGGGAGGCAGAAAATAAACATAATACATGCATTAATTGTTGGAAATTTAGAAAGTGGTATGTTATGGAAAACAGTGTAACATGATAAGGAGAGTGGTATAGAAGCTTTGGGAGGTTTGCAATTTTAGATTGCATGGTCACAGTCAGTAACAATAAGACGGGGATATTTGGGTAAAAAGTTGAAGGTGAAGATCTGTATAATGATTTTTCCAGCCATAGGAAACACACAGTATAAGGCTCTGAGATTAGAGTATACTTGTAAAATTCAGAAAATAGCAAATAAGCCAGTGTGGCTAGCTAATAGTGAGTAAGAAGGAGAGTGGTCAGAAATGAAGGCCAATAGATCACAGGGTAAAACAATTGAAAATTAATGGTAAAGAGAAAGATTTTGAAAGCATCCAGAGGTGGGGAGAAAAACAAGTTATATACAAGTTATATACAGAGGAATAAAAAATAAGAATAACAGCAGATTAGAAACCAATGTAAGTGAGAAGACAGTGGAACAATATCTTTAAAGTATCAAAGGGGAAAAATCCTGCCAACCTAAAGTTCTATACCACCAAAGTGGAGGTAAAATAATGACTTTTCCAGATAAACAGAAGATGATAGAATTCATCACCAGCAAGATATCTTTGCTGTAAACCTTAAAGTAACAGATTACACAACAGAACAAAGAGTTATAGTAAGCCAACAAAGAAGATAAAGTGGAATCATAAAAAAAATACACAATCCAAAAAGAAAGCAGAAAAATAAAATAGCAAATGTAAAAAAAAAAATTAGAATTACAGCAGATTTAAACCTAAGTATATCTATAACATTAAAAGTGCGTGATCTAAAAGCCTTGATTAAAAGGCAGAATTTTTCACACTGGCTAGAAAAAGCAAGACCCAATTATATATAGTCTATAAGAAACCTACTTTAAGTATGAAGACAGATATGTTAGAAGGAAAAAGATAGAAAATTTACCATGTTAATACTTATAAAACAAAAGCTGGAATATTAATATTAGACAAAGTATATTTCAGGAAAAAGAATATTACCAGAGATAAAGAAGTTCATTTCATAATGAAAAAAGTCAATTCATCAAACACTATCGCAATCCTAAACATACATATACTAATATCAGACCTTCAAAATAAGTGATGTAAAAACTGATATAACTTTAAGGATAACTAGATAAAGTTAGAATTATAGTAAAAAATTCAATACTCCTCTCTATAATTGCTTTTAAAATGTAGACAGAAAATTGGTAAGAATATAAAGGAATTAATCATCTAACCAACTTGATCTAATTGTCATTTATCCATTAAACAGCAGCAGAATATACATTCTTATCAGATCATTTACCAAAGTAGACTCTATTCTGAGTTATAAGAACATTTCTATAATTTAAAAGTGATTCAAGTCAAACAAAGAGTGCTCTCTGACCATAAGTGAATTAAATTAGAAATTAATCACAAGAAGATATTGGAAAAATCCCCAAATATTTGGCACTAAATAACTCACTTTTAAAATAATCTATGACTTAGAGAAGAAAACAAAAGGGAAATTAAAAAGTGTTTTGAATTAAATAAAATGAAAACACAAAATTTCAAAATATGTGGGAGGACTCTAAAGCAGTGCTTATAAGGAAGTATGTAGTTAGTTCTAAATACAGAAGTTTGGAAACAGTTCTTAAATAAATGATCTCATATTCCACCTTAAGAGAAAAAAAAGGAGAGAAAATTATACCCCAAATAAGCAGAAGAATGGAAATAAAAAATTTTGATTAGAGACCAATGAGAGAAAAAACAGAAAAACAACAGAGAAAACCAAGGTAACCTAAAATTGGTCATTGAAAAGAATAAAAACAACATCAACAACAACTGATAAAACTCAAGTCAGATAGGTCAGGAAAGAAAGAAGACACAAATTATCATTGTTAAGGATGAGATAAATGACATTACTGCATATTACATAGATATTAGGGAGGATAATAATAAGAGAATATAATGAAAAACTTTATGCCAACAATTTTACAATTTAGATGATATGGGCAAATTCCTTGAAAGACAAACTACTAAAGTTCACTTATAAAGAAATAGATAACTTGAATAGCCCTATAATTATCAAATAAATTAAATTTGTTGTAAAAATTTCCCACAAAGATATCTCTAGGTCCAGATAGTTTCACTGTTGAGTTTTATCAAATATTTAAGAAAGAAAAAAATGCTTACAGAAAATAGAAGAGAGAAAGCTTTCCAACTCATTCTATGAAGCTAGCATTACCCTAAAACACAAACTAGGCAAAGACATCACAATTAAAAAAACTAAAGAGCAATAACGCTCATGAATATAGATAAAAAATTCTTGACATAATTTTAGCGAATTGAATCCAACAATATATTAAAAGGATAATACATCATAACTAAATGGAGTTTACTCCAGGAATGCAAGGTTTGTTTAATATTTGGGAACCACTCAATGTAATTTACCTTAGTAACAAAGTAACAAAGAATCAAGTTTATGAGAATCTTAATAGGTGTACGGAAAGCATTTTTAAAAAATCCAATATTATTCCTAATTAAAACCCTCTTAAAACTAAAAATAGAATGCAACTTCTTCAACTTGATAAAGGTCATCAATGATAAACCTACAGCTGACATCATACTCAATGGTGAAAGACTGAATGCTTTTCCCCTAAAATCAGGAACAAGAATTTTTACTCTCAGTACTTCTATTTAACGTCATCCAGAAGGTTCTAGCCCATGCAACAAAGGAGGAAAAAGCAATGAAAGGCATTCAGTTTGCAACCGAATGAGCAAAATCATCTTTATATGTAGGTGGAATGATAGTATATACAGAAATTCTATGGAATTGGAAAAATAAAACCATAGTAGAATTAATATGTGAGTTTGAAAGTTTGTAAGATTCAAAACTCATGTACAAAGTTTAACTGTATTTCATGCTACCATCAAAGACCACATGGAACAAATGATGAACCCATTGAATTTATTACTCACTGCAGCTAGGGAGAACACAATCCATGGGGATTCTTGGGCCATCTCAATAAGCCTGTGTTAGAAAGGACTTATGGGGTTCCAGCTTTAGGCAGGTGATTTGGGGAAGGATTCAAGGAGGCAGGGGTTTGCTCTGGATTGGGTGCTGTCAAGAAGTGGGAACAATTCTATGATTGGGTATCATAATAAATTTTAGCTGAAAGGAGAGCAGACAGACTGAAACTTTAATTGGTAAAGAAGCAGCAGTCCTTCATATTAGTCAGGAGAGGAGGATATTGGGTAGTTGGCCATTTGCAGTGACCTTTTTTTTCTTAGACAAAATTAAGAAGTGGTCTGGTTTTGTCTCACAGCATGATGGCTGCAGAGTGATCTTGTTGCTGCTCTGTGAAATTGTTTATGTCCTACAGGAGAAGAACATGGTGTAGTTGTGAGAACCAGGACAAGCACTAAAAAGTTCATGGCCTTGCTGTGTGTCAGACTGGTTCCAGGATGCCAAGGATTGCTTTTTTCTTTCTCATATATCTCCTTTAAGGAGGTGGGGGTTGGGATAATCTGTGAGGACTCTCTCACAGTCTTCGTCCCTCATCATTTAACATAATAGCTCCAATTTTAGATACTTTATGTATTGATCTTCTTGATAAAATTTCTTCTACTTAAAAAACGCAAATAACTCGGAAGACACTATGTATGTGTGTTTGTATCTTTATTAGTGAATCAGGAACCAAGGCAGAGATGTGTGATGTGTGGGTTGAATTGCCTTGGATCTGATCTTGTAAAACAGGTGAAACCAGAAAAATAACCAAAGCTCCAGAAATCCAATTCAATAGTACTCTTTCCACTAAACTTTGCTCCAATTGTTTTCTTTTAAATCAGTGGGAATTTATGCAGTAAATAGAGGAAAAAGGTCACTTCAACATGTAATAATACTAACTGTAAGTTTCTCATATTAATGACCTAAATCATGAATCATGCGCAATATCAAAATAAGAATTTTATTAATCATAGAAATGCAGTGGAAGAAAAACAAACAGAATAAAACATGTAATTCATATCTCCATTGTTCATTTAATTTCTATTAATGAAGACTTCCTTGAATATTCCTTCTGAAAACCATGTTTCTCTTTGACTTCTATCACTGCAATGATCCATTACTGTTTTGCATTAGAAATGTTTACCTATAGCTTGTTTTCCACAAACAATTGGTATTTTCCAGTGCAGGAAGTGAATGTCATTCCCCCTTATCCCTGAGAGAGTGTTTCACC
>JAQZBX010077290.1:0-14300 GCA_029593785.1 Cabassous unicinctus | reverse complement strand
AAAAAAAAAAAAAAAAAAGAAGTCATGAATGCATAGTGCTCACGAGTTTGTTTTTTTCCCTAAGCTGTGCTCAACTTCTTGGGTGTAGGAGTGGAAAAGTGGTGATTATAGCATTGATTCAGCATTAAGGTTTTGATGGACTCTAGGCTGCCTGTGCAAGTAACTCAGGTAATTAACCATGAGGCACAGCCGTGGAGGATAGCACAGGGTGGATAGATTGCCAGAAAATAGAAGATCGACATACCAGAAATCTGAAGAGGGAAAATAGCTACACTGAAAGTGAGAGACAGAAGGATTTGCACTTGTGAGCTTAGGTAAGATTGAAGAGGTGAACTTCTAGTTGAGGATAACATCTTTTTTTTCCAAGGAAGTCCTACTGAGACGCATTCTATGAGGCCTTAGGACTATTTCCCCCCACCCTCAGGAGGGGCCATTAAGAAATGGCCAAAGCTACTTAAGAAAAATATCTGAAATCTGAACCAGGATGAGCAAAATTGCAAGTGGCTGCAATATGAGGCAGGATGAGCAAAATTGCAAGGGCAACTGTTGTAATAGGAAGTAATGAAATAAGATATAGCTGTAACAAGCAGAAGAGGTCTGGCTGGATTTGGTTTGTCCTCTCTAAGTGTCAGAGTCTTGGCTTATTGTCAGCAAAGCCTACCTGAAATAAGTTCTTGAATTTATCAACACCTGAAGGACTTCTGTAACTCAACAAGAAGAATATGCATCAGTGGTTCTCAAAGTGTGGTTTCCAGCATCACCTGAGAACTTTTTTTTTTTTTTTGAATGACATTGATTCTATAACAGATTTGAAGTTTATTGACTTGAACAACCTATGTTACTCATTCGGTTCCAGCAGGCAGGAGTGGTCCAATGCCCTATACCAGGTGTGCATCTATTGGCCTTGTCTTCTCTTGGAGCCCTTCCTCAGGCTTAACGTTCCCCCTAACTTTAATCATTTCCTGGCTCCAGGCTCTGATTTCATCTCATGACAGGATCATTCTGTGTCTGTTTTCACAGATCCACCAGGCCATCAGAAAGTAATCTCTGTATCTTTAGATCCCCGGTGGGTAAAGGCCATGGGTTCCCAAACCTACCTTGGTCTTCGGCAAACCATGCCAGTTCTTGGGAACTTTTTAGAAATGCAAACTTTTGGCCTCCATCCCAAACTTATTGAATTAGAAATTCCCGGAGTGGGGCCCAGAAATGTGTGTTTTAACAAGCCCTCCAGCTGATTCTGCTGCACATTTAGGTTTGAGAATGACTTAGCTAGATGTGAATTCTTTTAAACGGTCAGCTTAAGCATGCATACCCCTATGCAATTATGTACAAACATTAACGGATGTACAAACACTATAAACACTAATTTTAGTCTCTGGCCCCTGTTGCTTAAAGGTTGGAGAAACCCATGGCAAGAATCAGCTGAAGAAATGTCACTAAATTGATTTTGTATTCCCTTTCTTGTTTAATCAGGGTGTCTGTTGATCCTCTTCTATATCTGGTGCTATTTTCTCTTTTATTGGTCTTATTGGAGTAGACTCTACGGCAATTCAGGAACTTTTTTAGAATGCAAAGGATTATAAATGTCTGTGTTGTCCTCTTCCTAAACAGGAATCATGTCATAAGTCATTTTTTGTTGTTGTTTTAACAGCTTTATTGAGATACAGTTTGCATGTCATATAATTTACCCATTATAGTGCACAATTCAATGGTTGTCTTTTAAAAAAATCTCTCCAAGTCACTTTATTTTTCTTTTGCTAACTTGTCTTATTTGTAAAATGAGCATACTTTATCTAGCTAAAGGCAATAACGTGTCCTAGATGCTTGCTTAAAGTATTTACCATCTCTAAATCTATGCACTATGATCTGAGATCTGCTTTTTATTTATTTATTCTTATTAGAGAAGTTGTACATTTACAGAAGGATCTTGGAGAAAATACAGAGTTCTCATATCCCTGCCCCTATTTTTAATATTTCACATTAGTGTTGCATGGTACCTCTGTTACAACTGATGAGAGAATATTATTATAATAGTACTATTGATTATAGTCCATAGTGTACATTAGAATTCCCTGTTTGTGTTGTATGATCTATGGTTGTTTCTTTTCAAGTTTTGTTCTAGCAGTATATATACCACCTAAAACCTCCCTTTTTAACCACACTCAGATTTATAATTCAGTGATGTTAATTATATTCACAATATTGTTTTACCATCACCACCATCGATTACCAAAACTTTTCCATCACCCCAAAGAGAAACTCTGCACCACTTAGGAATTAACTCCCCATTCCCTAGCCCCACCCTGGCTTCTGGTAATCTGTATTCTAGTTTCTGACTCTATGACTTTACTTATTCTAATTATTTCATATCAATGAGATCATGCAATATTTGTCCTTTTGTTTCTGGCTTATTTTGTCAACATGATCTCTTCAAGGTTCACCCATGTTGTTGCATGTATCAAAACTTCATTCCTTTTTACAGCTGAAAAATATTCCATTGTATATATATACCACATTTTGTTAATCCATTCATCTGCTGATGGACACTTGGGTTGCTTCCATCTTTTGGAAATTGTGACTAATGCTGCTATGAACTTCAGTGTGCAATATCTGTACAGAGCTTCTGTTAGGGGTGATGGAAAAATTTTGGTAATGGATGGTGGTGATGGTAGCACAACATTGCATGAACATAATTAATAGCACTGAATTATGTATTTGAATGTGATTAAAGGGGGAAATTTTAGGTTGTATATATATATAACTAGAAAAAAATTTAAAAATAAATAAGACTGTACAGCCCAGTGAACCCTAATGTAAACCATGGACTATATAGTTAATAGTATAATTATAATAATATCATTTTTTCATCAGTTGTAACAAATGTACTACTAATGAAAAGTGTTAATAAATAAGGAGGGTATATAGGAACTCTGTATTTTCTTTGTGATTTTTCTGTAAAACAACTTCTCTAATAAATAATTCCACATTGAGAGAGAGAGAAAGAGAAAGAGAGTAGGTATAATTACCCCCATTTGCAGATGTGCAAAAGGAAGCTGAGGCTTTCCAACCACATTCTTTCCCACTTTCTATTAGGTGTCTACCAGACTACTTGATGTTCCAAGTATGCAATGTTCTTTAAACTTTATGCCTTTTTATGGGCCTAGAATGGCTTCTTACCTGGCAGACTTCAATACGTACTTCAAATGTCACCTCCATTGTAAACCTTCCCTGGCTCCTCCAGGCAGTATGGAATTGCGAATATTTATACCTGCTGACCAAGCTAGACCATGCTCTTAGTGACCACCCTGGAGACGGTGATATCGCTTGTGATCTTAACTGTGGAGGAGCCAGAAAATGCTCCATGCAGTACTAGAAATGGTAAAACCTCTGGGTGGTATGAAGACAATATAACAAATCCTGCAGAGTAAGATATATCTGGGGCCAGATTAGTGATCACGCTGCGCAGAACTCCATGCAGGGTAGGAGAAGAAAAATGTTCAAAATTTAAATCTTAAAGTTAAGTAAAACTTAAACATGTGAAAAGTCATTTAACCTTGTCCATTAAAAATGCAAGACACTAGTTTTCATCCATCATATTGACAACAATCAAAAAGTTTTATGACCCAATATATTGGTGATGGTATGGAGAAACAGGAACTTTTGCTGGTGGAAGGGCAAATTGGTATAAACTCTTTGGAGGGCAAATTAGCACTATTGGTCAAAATTTTAAATCCATTTATTTTTAGTCAAGCAGCTCTACTTCTAGGAATTTGTCCTACTGATATTTGTACACATGTATGAAATGACATGCGTACAAGGTTACTCATTGTAGCATTTTTATAATAGCAAACGTTGGGAAACAACTTGAATACCCTTTAATAAAGGAAGAGTTACATAAATTACTAAACATAAGGGTTACATAAATTACTAAACATTCATGCAATGGAATACTATGTAGTCTTTAAAAGGAATAAAGCAGTCGCATGTATACTGATCTGTAATGATCTCTAAGATGCAATTTTAAATGAAAAAAAAAGCCAAGTCCATAATTTATAATTTATTATATGTATATATAGTGTACCCAAAAGTGTTCATACACTGTTGTTTATGCCTCTTGAAGGCAATAACAAGGTGACCATGGTTGCTTCTGTGGGAGGGGAACTGCTGGGCCAGTGAACAGATAAGAGGGAAACCACAGTTTCCATCCTTTTGCACCTTTTGAAATTTATATCATATGCATGTAATGCCCACTTTAAAATTTAATTAGATAAAAATAGAGAAAAATTCAAGTAACTCAATACATCTTCATTCCTTCTTCCTCCACATTTTAAGTGTTATTATCTATGTTTGCAACCTCCCTCCACCACCCTTCCCCCACCCCACTTCACCCACTCAATCCCCATTCCCCTTACTGCTCTACATTTTTGTTATTTTTCTATAACACTCCTCACCTCCTCATATACTGTTTATTTTTATTGTCTGTCTTCTCCTCCAGAATGTAAGCTCCTTGAGGCTAGGTATCTTTGCCTGTAGTGTTCACGGATGAATATGAAGCACCTAGAATCATGTCTGGCACTCAATGACTATCTGTTGAATGAATGAATGGACAAATGAATGACCAGTAACCATGTGCCTTTCTTGTGTGCCTGAGGAAAGAACCCCTCTGCACCAGGTTTCATTGACCCTTCTCTCCTGCCATTCATCCCTCAGAAGTGAAACACACACGTCCATTTATTATGATGAACTTTTGTTCAATTGTAGTAACAACACTGCAAGTGCCAAGCCTCCTGCTCATTTTACAAGTGAGGGTTTATAAATGCCAAGTAACTAGCTCAGGGTTATCAACAAGCAACAGCCCCAGGGTTTTTACACAAGAAGGTCTATGATTAATCAAGGTCCCGCCCTCATTATCTCTCTCCATCTCTAACTTCCTGCCTATCTACCTATCTAAAAACAAAATCTGCTTTCCCCTCTTTACAAGTATATGAGGGGGCAGAAGGAGGGTAATGAAGATCTGTGATCACCTCAGGTAAACTTTGTGATAGAATCAGATTTGTGCAGAGGTTTCATGAAACAAACATAATGGAGCTCCTGCTGGGCCCCTGGCAATGTGCTAGACTGGATTCTAAGACCACCCCTCAAGGAGTCTTGCAGAAAGCCATATAAATGATTCCTCAAACCCCACCTCTAGTTAATTCAAGTGAAAATGCTGAATTTCTCGGAGGAGGGTAGGCCTGGTTAGTGTTAGCTCACAATTTGGGTGAGCTAGGAGATGTCAAAGGCTCAGGAAGCCCCCATATTCTTGATGGGCAGCACTCTTGATTTTAGATTATTGGATGAAGGAGTCAGACAATCTAGGACAGCAGAAAGCCTCCCAAATGTAAGATGTTGAGCAATTTCTTTAGAAGTAGATTCACCTTCCTAATTATGGAAGCCTGGGGCTACAATTACAGATGAGTTGCATTGCAGAAATCTGAAGTTGTTCCTACTTCCTTCCCCAAAGCCCTGCTGGCGGCTCTGTTGGCAACCGTCCCTGGGCTGTGGGATTGTGCAGAGCTGGGTGAGGCCGGCTGGAAGGAGCGGGCATCCCCACCAAGCCCAGAGCAGAATGTGGGATGGGTGGCTGTGGTAGCCGTGGAGATGCGTTGTCCAGATACCTCTCAAAGGTGGACTCGTTGCTCAGCTAGGGACTGTACTGTGGGCAGCAGACAGCCTCCGGTGGTCAGCTGTTTCAGACTTTGCCTCAGCTGCAGACAGTGGCCCCTCTGTGGTCACTCCCTTCCCGGGGCAACCTGTATCGAGTGACTGAGTGAGGTGGGGATATGAAGCCCTGAACCTCTGGGTCCAATTTGAGACAAGGACAGGCAATCCTCACTCCAGAGCTCCCTACCAGGTTCCCCAGGCTTTTGTCAGGCCTGCATCACAGTTCAACATGGTTCCTCAGCCCGAACCTGCTTCCTCCATCATCCTTTCATAGGTATCGCTCCCTAATAAACATATTGCCCCCCAAAGCTCCATTTCTGTGCCTACTTCTGGAAAACTCAACCTGTGACAATGGGTCAGGGGATGGAGAGCAGGTCCAGCTGCAGACAGACCAAATCTAGCCCCCAGGCAGCCGTGGGGAGCTTGTCCTGGGCACTGCACTGTATGTCCTACAGCCCGTAATCCCTTTCCCCAGGCAGCCACAGCTTGACTGCTCTCTCACAGTGTTCTGTAGAAGAGCTGCCTTCTACACTCAGGACAAGTTCTGAGACAGTGAGCCTCAATGAGTGTCCTGGTACAGTCCCACAGGCCACCATCAGAGACATTGGGCCAGACTGACATGCTCCCAGTTTGTGCACGAGGGTTACTCTGTTCCTTCTGAAACTGGGACCTAGGACATTTACTGGGTAGGGTAGGGGTGGGCCCAGGCTCCACACAAAGTCTGTAAGGGGATGAGGGAGGGGCCAGCTAGAATGCCATGAGATCCTTTCACTTTTAAGTTGCCTTTTTCTTGATTCAGCACTCTCCCGTTACTGCCGTCCGTTAGCTGTTTTCTGGAGCTTCTAGAAAGTGATTCTGCCAGTTCTTGCTGGCTGTTCCAAGCTTCTGTGGGGGAATGGAGCCCTGAAGTTTCTCCCTCTGCCAATTTGATCCCTAAATTAACTTTTAATTAATTAGAGAGGAGGGGATTTAAAAGAGTGTGGTTGAAGACAGTAATTGAAAAGGCAAGCAATTTTGTGTTTGTATTCTATTGAATCATATTTTAGAATTATGCCATTCTTCTTTAACCCCAAGCACACCACCTACACCTTCATATCTACTCCAGAAGAGGGCAGGGATGTCAGGCAGCACCCATGTCAACTTTGTCCCTCCAACTAAGGTACTCTGAATGGCCATTGGAGGCCATCATTATTCCTTTTCCTGTCTCAGCAGTAACAGTGATTGAGCACTTTCCATTTGCCAGAGTGTTTTAAATTCTTGACGTGTAGTAACTCATTCTGTCTTCTAAAACAACTCTGTAAGGTATATACTACTGCTCTTCATATCTACTGATGAGGAAACAAGCGCAGGGAATTTAAGTAGCTTGCCCAGTTCCCTTAGGGACCAAGCTGCAGCAGCAAGATGTGAACCAGAGTCCGGTTCCAAAGCCCTTAAGGGCTTGCCTTCTACTTCGCACTGCCTCCTAGGTGCCTGCAAATCCCATTCTCTTGCCTTCTTGGGGGTTCTTGTTCTATTATTTATACCACACTGAGTTTTCAATTTCCGCTTCTCTGGTCTTCTCCATGCCCACCATATCAATATAACTTTTCTAACTACTACCTTCCCTCAGGCTTGTTACTTAAAGAGCAGACCATTCTTGCTGTCTCCATAACTTCTCTTACTCTCTAAAACGCTTCCAGCTGGACAATAACGACTCAGTAGATAAGTTTACAGTATTGGCTGCTGTTGACCCCTCCCTTCTTGAAATTTCTGCCTGGCTTGATTTCTGTGACAACATTCCCTGTGGAGGTTTCTTTTCCCTTGGAATACTTCTTTTCAAACTCATAGATTGGTTTCTAGCCTGTTCCCTTGTTGTATCTTAACGTCAGTGTAACCCTTGAGGCTCCTTCCTCAAGCACTTTTCTAACTTGGTAATTCTCTCCCTTGGTAATTCTATCCTTTCTTGGGGCTTCAGTTGCACTGCTAGGAGAACTGTATATTCCACAGCTGTATTCCACACACACAGATCTTTGCCTAATGGCCAACTCCACCAGTGCATCCCTCAGGCAAACTAAACTCAACATTTCCAAGACTGAATATGTCATTTCTACCTTAAAACCAGTTCTTGAATAATCCCTATAGGGAGAATAGTTCCTGGGACTTAATCCCCACCAACCAATTGCCAAATTCTATTATTTCTATCTTTTAAATTAGTGACTCTTAAACTTTTGGGTCTCTGGATCCTTTTACATTCTTAAAATTCACTGAGGACCCCAAAGAGCTATACATGAACTATATTTATACATGCTTACTGAATTAGAAATTACAACAGAGAAATTTTGAAATTTCTATTTAAAATAACAATAAACCCATCGCATCTTAACATGAATAAAACACTTTTTATGAAAAACTACTCTATTTCCTAAAACAAAAAAATTAGAAGAGTTGCATTGTTTCACATTTTTGCAAATATCTTTAATGTCTGGCTTTATAGAAGACAGCTGGATTATCATAGCTGCTTCTACATTCAATCTATTGCAATATATTGTTTTGGTTGAAGTATACAGAGAAAAATCTAGCCTCATACAGACAATAGTTGGAGAAGGGAGGAGCATTTTAAGATAATTGTAGATACTCTTTTTTGACACCGTATATCAAAGTTCAACAAGGGTAGTTTCTTAAAGTTTAACTGCAATGTGGATTCTGAAACAGTATCTATTGTTCTATTTACACTTGTGCTTGGCTCACACTGCTTATTTGAAGAAATAGAAGCTGAATGCCTTGCTGGGGGTAAGGGCACACACTCTAATTTGCCACATTTCTACCCCAGGCTGTATTGTCTCCTCTGGTATGTTCACTGAGTGACAGGAAAGAGTGGTGGTGTGTGCTTGCACTGCGGAACCAGATTGTGTTTGAATTCTGACTCCATGACTTGCTAGGTTTGTGGCTTTGGGTAGGTTAGTTAACTTCTCTAGTTTCATTTCCCCTTTCATAAAATGGGGCACATAATAGACTCTATAGGGTTGTTGACAGGAGGTAAATAAATGTGTGTAAAGAGCTTAGAGCAGTAAGCATATGACACTCAATAAATGTTTGCTATTATTGCTTGCTATCTGATCCTTGTGCTGAAGTTAAGAAAAAAAAAGATTATAAATTCCATTAAGAAGTTGGAATTCTACTTTTAAAAACATGTTTTAATTTTAGACACCTTCAACTGATGCCCTACTGGAAAATATGAGACTAGCACTACCTCACTTCTTTCCATCTAAATGCCCTCCTATCAATTTTTGCTGGTCAGTATCAATTCTTTGTAAAAGGTTATGACATTTACAATCCATTTTGCTCCATAATTTCCCTATTTATTTAATATTGGATTTATATTTAAATAGATCTGATGTTCACCACTAGGATTTTTGCCCTAGCATTTCTCTTTCTGAGTTTTATGTTCAGATTCAACATGTCATCAGCTAAACTTTATGTTTTCAAGAAGCATTCAAGAGTGTTACTTTTTTTTTTTTTAATTCTTGCGTATTTGAGGATGTCTACAATTGCATTTATACTTGAAGAGCAATTTGATAGGCTATAATGTCACTTTTTCTTTCCCTCAGAACACTGTAGACCTTATTCCATTGTCTTCTGGCGTTGAACATTGCAGAACATCTGAGGTCAGCCTGATTTTTTATCCTTATAAGTGACTGGATTTATCTTTCTGGATATCTAAAGAATTCTTTTTTATCCTTCAAATATAATTAACAAGCATATGTCCAAATATCTTTTTTGTCTACCAATATTATTGGAAAATAGTACATCTTTTTTATTGAAAGATTGGATTGTTACATTTTGGAGAAACTTTCCTTGTATTCTATATTTAATCTCAATAACTCTTTACTTCCAGGACATCAATAATACTTGTGATAGATTTTCTTTGACATAAATTCCTTACTTGTGTTTTTAAAATTATTTATTTAAAAGCAGTTTTATTCTCACTTTACTTGTTTTAATTCTTTGTTCTTTGATGATCTCAAGCCTTCCCTCCATGAAAATAATTCAATGTTCAGCTGTATTTATTCTGTTGCTTGTTTATTTTTCCAAGTTACTTGTTAGATCTGAGGTAGGATTTTGCTACACAATTTATTTCTTTAGCAATTGATATTCCTTTTTATATCATGTTGTTACTTATCATTTTGTCTTTGTTCTTGTTTTACTACAGTCATATTCTTTTTAGAATGTGTCTGTCTGTAGAATAAAGAATTTATGATGATACTCTTCTGTTCCTTGGTTTGGACTATGTTTTCTTCCAGACTGGATTGTTTTTCTCTGCTACTGAATGCTTTTTATAGCTTCTGCCCTATTTCCTTTTTATCAAGCTCATAATTAACATGGATTCTTTGGTTTGATACAGAATGTGGGTGACTTCTGCTTGAAATCTTTCCTACCTTATCTAAAACCCAGTTGTCTTCCCATCAGAGCTACAGCTTGAGAGCCAAGAGTTGTTTGTTGTCTATTTTCTGTAATTTGAGGGCATGGTGAGAAGGAGAGACGATGTATAGTCCTTGCTGGAAAACCTGGGACTGTGCTCTTCTGAAATCCAGGTCTAGCACCCATGTTGTGCTGTTAGGGGTGTATTCCATGCCTGTGGGCTTGCCCCAACCCGGCACAGCACTCTAGAAACTGTCAAGTTCAGCTGCCCTTCTTCACTCCACCATGGCCCTGCTGCCAAGTGCTTTTTCTTGTTTTTTCTCCAACCTGACTTTTTACCCTCTCAGATAGGAATAGAAGGTGGGGCAATTCCTGAGAATTATCAGGATTTTGCCATTTCATCTAGGGAAAGTGAATATGGGATCATCATCTATACGATGCCACACTAAAACTCTGTTTCTTTCCTTGACAACTTCTTTTCAGCATTTATGGCATGTTATTTCCAGTGAATTTTTTAAAATGTCTTTATTTTGCCTTAATTTTAGAAGGATAATTCCAATGGATATAGAATTTTAGGTTGGCAGGTGTTATCTTTTTCATCATTTTAAAGATATTGTTCTACTATCTTCTGGTCTCCATAGTTTTTAATGAGAATTCAGCAGTAATTTGAATGGTTCTGCTGCTGCATGAAATGTATCCTTTTGTCTGGCTGTTCTCAAGATTTTCTTCTTATTTTATAGTAGTTTGACTAGATGTGCTAGCTAATTTTAATGGTGTCAACTTGTCTAGGCTATGATATCCGACTGTTGGTCAAACATTAGTTTAGATGTTGCTGTGAAGGTATTTCACAGATGTGACAGCTACAATCAGTTGACTTGAAGTAAAGAACATTACTTTTGATAATGTGGATGTGCCTCATCCAATCAGTTGGGGACTTTAAGAGCAGAAAACTGAGCTTTCCTGGAGAAGATATCCTGCCTCAAGTCTACAATATCAACTCTTGTCTAAGTTTCTAGTCTGCTAGCTTCCCCCTATGAATTTCAGACTCAATACTGTAACATTAACTCTTGCCTTGAGTTCCCAACCTGCCAAACTGCTCTACATATTTCAGGCTTGCCAGCTGTCACAAATAGTTACGCTAATTCCTTAAAATAAATCTCTCTCTCTCTCTCTCTCACAGACACATGCTTTCTCTCCCTCTCTCTCTCTCTCTCTCTCTCTACACACACACACACACACACACACACACACACACACACATACATACACACACATGCATCCTGTTGATTCTGTTTCTATGGAGAATGCTGACTGATATACTAGGCATGCTTTTATTAACATTTATGCTACTTGGGGTTCACTGAACTTCTTCAATCTATAAATTCATGTTTTTCACCAAATTGGGGAGATTTTCAGCTATTATTTCTTCAAAGGTTTTTTTTTTTTTCTGGCCCCATTCTCTCTTTCTTCCACTTCTGGAATTCAAATTACATGTATGTTAGAAATTTTTTGGTTGTTGTTGTCCTATAGTCCCTGAGACTCCGTTTGTTTTTTTCAATGATATTTTTCCTTTCTGTTCTTCAGATTAGATCATTTCTATTGATCTGTCTTCAAGTTCACTGACTATTTTTGTCAAGTCCATCCATTAAATTAGATTAAAATATTGTATTTTTTTGTTCGAATTTCCATTTGATTCCTTTTTTGTAGTTCCTATTTCTCCGTTGAGACTTCCTGACTTTCATTCATTGAAAGTATATCTTCCTTTACTTCATTGATATAGTTATAATAGGTGTTTTACAGTCTGTATCTGCTAATTACAATATCTTGGTCATATTGGGATTGGCCTCAATTGATTATCTTTTCTCTTGAGTCTGGATCAAATTTCTTGGTTCTTTGTATGTTGAGTAATTTTGTATTATATCTTAGACATTATGAATTTGATGCAGAGATTTTAGACCCTATTCTATTCCTTTGAGAGTACTGATATTTTGTTTTAGCAAGCAATTAACGTAGCTGGACTCAAACTGCAAAAATCTGCCCTTTTGAAGCAGGCTAGTAAAATAGAGAATCAATAAATGGATCTTGAACCTGGCAAAAAGTCCACGTGGATATCAATACCCCCAAGATGGCTGCTGGAAAACCCTCGCGAGAATCCCATTCAGAATGAGATTTCTGCCACGCGGAATGAGATTTCCTCCAGAAGCCAGGAGAAGCCCTGGATATTCTCCAGGGATATGGGCCCTTTCGAGGGATTGATGGGTGGGGTAATCAATCAAAACAGCAAACAGCTGGGATTCTTCCCTTGCCATTAGCAAAGGGGTGGAATAATTAATGGTTTAGAAAGCAGGCGCAAAAGCCTCTCTCTTCTCTTTCTTGCCTTCTGCACCCTGCTCTCGCCATGTTCCCCCCTGCATGGATCAACATGCAAGTAAAACCTGGGCATTTATAATCTATAATGGGACATTGTAGTCTATAAACCAGCCCTCTTTATCACTCTTCAGCCTCTTCCTCTCTCTGGGATCCATGATCTGTTATTTTCTCCAATTTCTCCTCCTTCCATACCTTAATAAATTACTGGCCTGATCAACATACTCTTGAAATTCATTTCTGCAGCATAGTCAAGAACCTAGACAAAATCCGGTAACACTTTGAGTAGCAACTCAACCGTCAGCTCTTTTTTCCTATCTTTTCTTAGGCTGCTTTGAGTCTATCTTATGCACGTGTGATTCAGAGAACTGCCAGAGTTTGTACACAGAACTTGGGGGCACTCTATCTCTGGCTCATTCCTTTTCATCATTCCTCACTTTCTAGCATACATTGTCTTTTGATTCTTTAGGAGGGAAATACTGTAGGTTTTCAATCAGCATTTTAACCACCCCATATGATGCTTATCTCAATCATTTCTCAGGCTCAAACTGGTAACTCACCCCTTGCCATTCTATTCCTCCAAGATTTGACTCCCCTCTAGCATCTGTGTTTCTATTTACTCTCTAGTGTCTTTAGGTTGTTGGTTTTTGTTTTTGTTTGTTCAGAGTTTATAGCTGTTATCTATGGGAAAGCAGGGTCTGGTAGGTTCTTATTTGTCCAAAACAAAAGTGGAAATTGCTGTTAATTTTTTGTTGTTTTACTTTTGTTGTGTCTTATTAGATGTCGGGAGAGAGAGGGATCCTGAAATCTTGAGTCATTTTGCCATCTTTACCCAGAAGTCATCTTGTGCAAATGTCTTATGCTTCCTGAGCCTCAGCTTTATAATTTATAAAATGGGAAAATTAGTCCCTTCCTTGTGGACTTTTTGTAAAGATTAAATGAGATAATGCAGGTAAAGCTTCTTAGCACAGTACTTGGCTGCTAGTAAGATTATCACCATTATCTTTGGTGTCAGTATCTCATCCCTAATATAGTTCCTAGTGTGTAGTAAGAGATCAGTAATGATTACTGAATACATGAAAATGGAGAGGAAAGAGAATGGATACAAGAAATGGTGGAGCTACAGGAAACTGAGGAGATACTTTAAGGCTGCATTTTTCCTCTGGACCCAGGAATGTAGCAGACACATAGGCCTGTGGCCAGATAGCTTTTCCCTCTGGCCAAGCTTCTATTACACAAGGTGTTCTCTCTAATTCAGGTGGTGATTCATTATGCAAGTTGCAGCATGAGGCTGGTCCTTCAGTGCTAGGTGAAGAGTCTCCACATCCCAGTTTTTTTATACTTTTTCATGGAGAAACAAGGGAATTTGAGGGGATTCTGGGGCCTGAGGGGACCCCCCTCCCCCAGTTCTTTGAGTAGTGGAGAAAACACTTGAAAAGTGCAATTGTGTGGAGCTGCAGCAGAGAGAGAATGGAAAGGCCTGGGGGTTGGGGAAGCAACCTCATCCTCCAGACTTGACAAGCCTGTAACACTCTGACTTCAGGGAGGAATTCTTCTCCAGACCGGAGGGCCACAGTGCCAACCCTCGGCAGGCAGGTACATGCTCCACAACCATAATGGTATGTACCCAGGGCAAAAGGGTAGGAGTGTTTGGGCACTAGTAGTGGCCACAGTTCCATTCATAGTGCCTGTTGCAGCCACCCTGAGAGGACAGCAGTGTGAACAAGGAATATTCTTCACCTGAAAAAAATTCAAGACTTTAAAAAATATTGCTCAAATAATAATGCTCATTGTAGACAATTTGAAAAATTAAGAAAGATTTAAAGATGAAG
>JAQZBX010077289.1:0-14297 GCA_029593785.1 Cabassous unicinctus | reverse complement strand
TTTTGAGGAGGTCCCATTTATCTATTTATTTCATTGCTTGTGCTTTAAGTTAAAAGTCTAAGAAACCATTGCCTATCACAATGTCTTAAAAATGCTTCCCTACACTTTCTTCTATGAGTTTTATAGTCTTGATTCTTTTATTTAGTTCCTTGATCCAAACTGAGTTAATTTTTGTATATGATATGAGACAAGGGTATTCTTTAATTGTTTTGCATAAGATATCTAGTTCTCTAAACTCCATTTGTGGAAGATATTATTCTTTCCCAGTTGACTGGACTTGGAAGCCTTTTAAAAAATCTATTTGACTTAGTTGTGATGATCTATTTCTGAACTTTCAATTTGATTCTATTGGCCAATATATCTATCCTTATGCCAGTACCATGCTGGGGTGTTTTTGATTTTTGTTTCTTGTGGGGTTTTTTTGTTTGCTTGTTTTTTGTTTTACCACTGTAACTTTGTAATATGCTTTAAAAACAAGAAGTCAGACTTCCAACTTTGCTTTTCTTTTTCAATAAGTTTTTGGGCTATTTGGAGGCTCTTACCCTTCCAAATAAATTTGATAATTGGCATATATGAAAAGTAGGCTATTGCAATTTTGATTGGCATTGCATTGTATGTGTAGATGTATTTGTGTAGAATTGACATCTTAATGATGTTTAGTATTCCAATCCATTAACATGGAATGTCCTTCCATTTATTTAGGTCTTCTTTGGTTTCTATATTCTTTAAATCTATTGATATTTACTTAGGAAATAGAATTACTAAATATAAAGATAAGAACTTTTTAAAAAAGGCATTTCAATATAACTTTCCAAAATAGTTGTGTTCTTACAATTTCACAACTATTGTGCATTTTATAGCACATTCTTACTAGCTTTTGATATTATTAACCACCAGTTTGACTCATTTGATAAATGAAAACTAATATTTTTATATTTTAATTTTATATATTTTTTCAATTCATTTCTCTTATTGTGTGAATGTTTTGTTCATTTTTTTGACCATTCACCTACTGGGGTTAGTTTTTTTCTTATAGGCATGAATATGGATGTTAACACTGTGTCAATGAAACCTCCCAGAACCCATTATTTTCTCTGTAATTCCTCCTGTTGAGCTCTTTTGCCAGAACCACTCAAAACCCATTAGCAGCAGTTTCTTCTTTTTTACCTTGTTTTGCAGGCCAATGTAACATAAGATTTTGCAAAAACCAAGAATAGTGTCCTTAGTTGACTTCTTAGACTCCAGGAACTGTAATCATCTCCTTAGGAATCATAATTGATTGAATCAAGAGAGGTGCCAAATGCAAATTCAACACGAGAGGCTCTTCAAAAAGGAAAATCCACCCAAACACCTTCCTTACAATATATGGATAAATCTATGCTTAACTGAGTAAACCAAGCCCATGCCCAAATCCCATCCACATAAAATTATCATTAACCCTCAAGTAGAGGGGACAGATTTGTATCATGATTGCTGTCTTCTTGCTGGTTGACCTTGCAACAAATTTCTTCCTAGTCTTAAAATACCAATGTCATAAAATTGGCTCCTGTGCATGTCATGCAATTGAGTCCTTGTTTGATAACACCATTTGATAAAAATATTTTCTCCCTCTCAATTTTAGTTTTGTGATATACATATTTGTAATTTGAAAGTTTTTACATAGTTGAATATTTTATTTTTAATCTTTTCCATTCCATGTAGTTTACAACCAGATAGGAGTATTTTGCTTTTCCAATTTTCTTCTTTTTCTTCCTAAATAAATTCTTAGCTTTGGGATTTCTTTCATATTTGCTGTAAGGAATATATTTGTTTAAAATGCTATTGTAGCATGCCATCATTTCAGATTAAATGTCTAGCATTTGAGTTTTTTATATATCATTACAAATAAGGGAGAAATACAACAGGATTTATTTACAAATCAAGAGGCCAAAAAACAAACGGCATGACGTTTGAGGAGAGTGTCTCTTTGTTTTCACATTGTGTAGGATTGCCCTGATTCCTAACAACAAACAAACTTAAAATAAAGGGAAAAACTTGTGCCCCAAGTGAGGCAAAAAGTGTAGAACTAAAGACAATGCTGAGGTTTCATTGTATCCTTGGTTTAGCTGATCTGATTTATCTTCTTTTTCCATGAAATCCATCTTAAACATATATACTGTTCAAATTTTGTATTAAGAGATGCTTAATGCACTTAGTGTAAATGAAGAATATTTATTTCTTAATGTAACATTTAAACCCATATATTATTGCATCAATTCCTGTAGACACAAGTAAAATATGAAAGTGCTCTTTGTGATTAGAAATGTGAGTGTATTTAGTAATAGTTCTAAACTGGTAAGGATACAATCCAGAAACTCTAACTAAATGTTTTGCATAAGTTAGTTACTACATTGCAAACACAGCAAAAACCTCTTTGATTACATCAAACATTTATTATGCACCTACTTTATACCAAATGCTATGTTCAATGCTGGGGATTAAAAGATTAATAATAAACCTTTTTGACTACTTGTAGACATGCACATGCATAGAAAATAATTACAATGTAATTTGATAAGTCCTGAGCTTTAGACAATTTATGTGATTTTGTCAGAATTTTACAGGATGCCCACAGTTTACTCCAAGTAAGGCTGTTATCCACCCTTTTACACTGCCCACTGTCAGACATCAAAGGACTCCAGAACCTCACAGGCTGCCTTCCAACAACCTCACTTATCCAGTCCCTCCATCTGCTTCACCACCAGGCCCTTGATACTTAAGAACCTTTACTTTTGAAATTGAAACTTAGCCTAGTATTATATGTTGCCTAAGAATTACCTCCTGAGAACCCCCTTGTTGCTCAAAAGTGGCCTCTCTCTAATCCAAACTCAGCATATAAATGCATTACCTTCCCCATAGCATGGGACATGGCTCCCAGTGATGAGCTTCCCTGGCACTGGGGGATTACTACCAAACACCAACTAGTAATGCAACTTGAAATAGACTTTGGCAAAAGAGGGAAAAGGTAAAGACAAATGAGTTTTTATGGCTAAGAGACTTCAAAGTGAGTCAGGAAGTCATTTCAGTGGTTATGCTTATGCAGGTCCCAGCAGGTTCTTATTGACTGTCAAAGTAAATACTACCTCAAACAGTGGAGCTCCTAAGGGCTCTGGTGACATACAGACACTATAAGCAGGGCTGACAGCTCAGGAGTTTGGTGCCTTGCCAGTGGGCCCTACTTTGTAATTTATACTCTCCAATGTGACAGAGTTGGACTCAGAAGAGGTTTCCCTATACATGGATTTTCTGCCCCTTCTATTTGAACCTATAGTTAGTACTGCAGTTAATTCCTTTATGTCCAAGAGACTTAAATCTTTGGGTTTCCATGTGCCTGCCAGTCTCTGAATCTTAACAGAGGTGCAAAACCTACACTTCAGTTCATCGGACTCACCCAGTACAACTAACAAGACAATCATAATCAGCAATTACAATCCCAAGGAAGACAGTCTCTAACTGCAGGCAAGATAGCCCCATCCATCTGCTCCATGGGGTCTAAGCCCCCTCTCAATTAGAAGTGGAGTGGGCATCACCATCCTGAAATCTTTGGATTGGTGCATGAACAATGGACTAGAGTAGACTTACTGTTATTTTATTATAGATTTGTGATACTAACAATCGAAGGACATTTATCATTGATGTGGAGGCAGTGGTCACCAGAAATTCTAAGGGGAGGGAGAGGGAAAAATAGGTGTAATATGGGGGTATTTTTAGGACATTGGAATTGAATGACATTGCAATGACAGATACATGCCATTATATATCATGTCATAACTTACAAAATTGTGCAGGAGAGATTATACTATAATGTAAACTATAATCCACACTTAGTGACAATACTCCAGTATGTGTTCAATTGTAACAAATGTACCACACTAATGAAGGATGTTGTTAATGTGGAAAATTGTGCATGGGGTAAGGAGTAGGGGATATGGGAATCCCCTATATTTTTATGTAACATTTATATAATCTTTAAAGTATCTTTAAAATATTTTTCAAGTATATTTAAAAAAATGAACCCTATTTTAAGAAGGAAATTATAATTATTTTTCCACCTTTACCTAAGAGGCCACTAAGATTAATCTATCATGTCTCACATTCTCATTTTGTCAGCTACCACTGGAAATCCTTGCCTCTCAAATCATTATGCAACTCTTTACACATACATTTCTGTTGATTCATTTATCTGACTCAGTCTCCCATTCCTTCCAAAACTGCAATTCACTCCAAAGGAAGAAACTTGGGGCTTAAACAGCAAAATCTCTTTTACCTTCAACGTCTTCTCTGAACAGCCCTCTAGCCCTAAGAACTGGAGATCTCCCCTGTATCCTGAAGACCAGCAGCTATTCAAGTGGGGGCCATTTCCAGGGCCTAAAGTTAGGAATAGGTATCCTTCTTGTTTCTAATTGTTGCTTCCCTTTCAGAAACCCCAGTGCCTTGGTGACTACAGGAGATTATTCTCATCTCCCATCCTCCTAGTCATTTACCATCATGGATGGAATCTTTTAGTAACTGACCAACTGAATTTCCTGTCATTGTTTTTGGTGACTTCAACATCTATGTAGTACACAGCTTCTCAAATTTGGCTATGCAGTTGAGTCACCTGGGAATATTTTAAAAATTACTTGTGATCAGCTCCTGTTCAACCTCCAGAAATTTAATTAGTCAAGGTTGGATTCAGACATTCAGTATTTAAAAAACACAGAACTCTACAGTTGCTCTGACTGTGCAGGAAGCTTTCAGAATGCCTGACTTAGAATGTCCACTGCACATCAAGCCTTCTCAGTTCCTTGACTTCCTCATTTCAACATCTCTTCCCTCACTTTTTCCACAGTTATACCTTAGATATTGTCACCACTAATAACCTCTAAATTCTTGCCTTTCATCATCCCACTTTCTTATATCCACATCTCTACCTGCTTCCTCACTCAAGTATGCCATCATTCCAATTATCCACAGACCCACCCATAACATTTTCCTTATCCATTTTCCCCTCTTTTCCTTAGTTCTTTCCTTACCCAGCTTAGATTACATGTTTTGTTACCATAATTCCCTTGCCTATACCCTCAACTCTTTTGCATCTCTATCCCTCCATTGAACTTGCCTGCCAAACTCAACCCTGTTTATATTTAACTCTGCCTAAACCATATCTAAATTCAAATAGCTAAATGGATGGGGGAAATGCACGTTCATGTTGAATGAATGTCTACAAATCTCAAGGAAGTCATCAGTACTGTGAAAAAATTCTGCTACAGTTATCAAGCCAGTTCTTTGCTCATTTTTCCATATCTATATTTTTTCTCTTCTCAAACACACCTTCCCAGTCCTCACACTCAGCTGATGATTGTGATTTTTGTTTCATTAAGAAAACAGAAGCAAGTAAATGAGAATTGTCTTCTTTTCCCTTTAGCAAATCAATTAACATCCTTACTTTGTACCCTCATGCTCTGTGTTCCCTGAGGTATTAAAAGATGTGTTGCTCTGGCTCCTTCCTAAGCATAAACCATACACTCTTGACCCTATCTGTTTCACCTATGAAAGAGCTCTGCTCCTGCAATTAGGAACAGAATTATGAATTCTACTTTACTGTAATTTCTACAATTAGTAATTTGCCTTTCTCTCTTATAAATTATTTTCCCTTTTACCATACCATTCCCACTAACATACAATTATATCTCTCCTTTCAATAAAGCAATAATGAAAGCTTCTTAGACTTTCTATATCACTCTAGAGCAGACACATTTCTGAGTACCTCTTTAGAACAAGATTTCTTGAGTTTTCTGTACTTAAAATCCCACTTTCTCACTTCTCATCTCATTACCTCACTACAATAGGGATTTTGTTCCCAACATTCCCTGAAACTGCATTTGTCAAAATCACCAGCAATCTCCATATTGCTAAAAGCAGTGGTTACTTCTCAATCTTCATTTCATATAACCTCCCAGTTATTTTGGCACAATCATCTTACTTCCTGAAGCATTTCTGTATTAGCCCTCTTAGATAACCACACTCCCTTGGGTTTCTCCCACTTTTGCAACCTACCTTTCACAGAATTCCCCTACCTTTCAGAGCACTCCCTCTGTCTTTACCCCCTAGGTGATCTCAACCACTCATGTGGTTTTAAATACCATCTTCCTGTTGATAATACACTCCATTTTATCCCCTAAAGACTAACTTTCTATTGAATATTTCCTCTTTGTTATTAGAGAAATTGAGGGTTTACAAAACAACCATGCATAAAATTAAGGATTCCCATGTACCAACCCAACCCCAATCATTTGCAGTGCTGTGGAGCATTTTGTTGTTGTTGTTCTGGTGATGACATTAGTTTTTAAAATAATTGTACTATTTTTAACAGTAATTACATTTGATACAATTGATGAAAGATTATTCAAATGTTCTATCTATTATCAATTATTTATATTAGGTGTACTTTACCATATCTCACCCTATTATTAACACCTTGTATTAGTATAACACATTTGTTATAATTCATGAAAGAGCATTCTTAAACTAGTACTATTAATTATAGACCATTGTCTCCAATACAGTTCACTGTGTTTTACAGTCTAATCTTTTACATTTTAATTTTTAGTCTAATAATATATACATCTTAAAAGTTTCCCTCCTTGAACCACATTCACCTATATTGCTCAGTGATATTGATTATACTCACAATAATGTGCTACTGTCACCACTCTCCATATCCAAACATTTACCATCAGGTTAAATAGAAATTCTGTCCAAATGAAGCATCAAATACTCATTCTCAAACCCATAGTAACCTATATTCTAGATTATAAGTATATGCATTTGCTTATTATACTTAGTTCATAATAGTGAAATCATACAATATCAGTCCTTTTGTATCTGGCTTATTTCACTCAGCAGAATGTCCTCAAGTTTCATCCATGTTGATACATGCATCAGAACTTGATTTCTCTTTACAGCTGAATAATATTTCCTCTTATGTATACCACAATTTGTCTATCCATTCATTTGTTGATGGATATGGGTTGCTTCTATCTTTTGGCAATTGTGAATAATGTTGTTATGAACATTGTTGTGCAAATGTCTGTTCAGTCCCTGTTTTCATCTTTTATGGTATTTATCTAGTAGTGGGATTGCTGGATCATATGGTAATTCTACAGTTAGGCTCCTGAGGTACTTCCAAACTGTTTTCCACAGCATCTGCACCACTGCCAATTCCCACCAACAAAGAATGAGTTTTTCTATTTCTCCACATCCTAATAATTGCAATTTTCTGTTGTTTTTTTTAATAGTACACATTTTAGTGAGTATAGAATGAGATCTCATTGTGGTTTTCATTGACGTTTCCCTTATATCTAATGATATTGAGCATCTTTTCATGTGATTTTGGCCATTTGTATATCATCTTTGGAAAAATGTCTATTCAAATATTTTGCCCATTTTTAAGGAGCTTATTTGTTGTTTTTGTGGTTGTTGAGTTGTAGGATTTCCTTTTAAATTCTGAATTTTAAGACCTTATCACATATATGATTTCCAAATATTTCCCCCCACTGAGTAAGTTGTCTTATCACTTTCACGATAAAGTCCTTTGATTCCAAAAGTTTTTAATTAATAGATGAGATACCATTTATTAATTCTTTTAATTTCTTGCTTGTGTTTTGAGTGGAGATTCTAAGATACCATTCCCTATCACAAAATCCTTAAGATGCTTCCCTAGATTTTCCTCTATGTGTTTTATAGGTCTGGTTTTTATATTAGATCTGTGATCTATTTTGTGTTAATTTTTTAATATAATGTTATATAAGGATCTCCCTTCAAAATTTTGTATATAGATAGGAGTTCCCCAATACCAGTTTTGAAGAGAAACTACTTCCCAATTGGAAGCCTTGCCAAAAATCAATTGACCATAGATGAGAGTGTCTATTTGTGAACTACCAGTTTGATTACATTGTTCTAAGTATCTACATTTTTGCCAGTACTATGCTGATGTGACTACTGCTTTGTAAAAAGTTTTAATGTAAGGATGCATGATTCCTCCATCTTCTTTCTCCTTTTAAAAGAAGATTTTGACTGTTTGAGGATATTATCCTTCCAAATAAATTTGAGAGCTGGCTTTTCCATTTCTGCAAAGAAGGTTGTAGAAATTTAAATTGGGATTGCACTCAATCTGTAAATACTTTGGGTTGAATTGACATCTTAATAAGATTTAATCTCTTAGTCTATGAGCCTGGACTACCCTTGCATTTATTTAGGTGTACTTTGATCTGTCTTAGAAAGGTTATGTACTTTTCTGTGGAGGTTATATCATCAGCATGGTGATGTTAGATATTCCTTTGATCAGTGCCCCTCATAAACAGATAAGAAAAGGACAAATCCCACTTATTTGGAACTCAAGAGAATAGAGCCTGGAGAAAAATGTCATGATCTTGTATTTTAAAACTCCTAGGAACTCTCAAAGAAAGTCTTAAAACAGTTAAAGAAGTTACATATATTTGTTGCAGAATAGAAGATCATTGTACATAAACCATTGGTCTAGTGTATAATGCAAAATCAAGAAAATTTCAATTTACAATAGCATCAAAAATATTAAAATATTTAGGAGTAAATTTAATAAAGGAAATGCAAAACATATATACTAAAAACTAAAAAACAGTGCTGAAAGCAGATAAAGAATATATAAATAAATGGAAAAATACCTCATGTTCAAAAAACTGAACATTTTTAATATGGCAATACTCCCCAAAATCTTATTTGATATATTTGTAGAAATTGACAGAATAGTTCTACAAATTATATGGAATTCCAAAGGACCCAGAAAAGCCAAAACAATATTGAAAAGAAGGAAAAGTAGAGGAACTCACACTTCCTGATAATATAATGCAATTGTAAACAAACCAATGTGGTATTTTCACAAGTATAGACATTATATACATGGAACAATAATAATAATACAGAAATAAAGTAATTCATCTCTGAACACCTGATTTTTGACAAGGTCAGGAAGATCATTCAATGTAATAAATAATAATCTTTGAAAAAATGGTGCTTGGATAATGGGATATCCACTTGGAAAACCAAAATGAATGTGTCCCCTTATCTCCTACAACATTCAAAAATAGACTGAAAATGAATCAACTATCTAAATGAATGGGCTAAAGTGATAAAATTATTGTAGTAAAATATTTTGTTAAATCTTCATTATGTTAGAATTGGCATAGGGTTTTTCAATTTTACCCCAATAGCACCAACAGCAAACAAAATATAGATAGGATGAGCTTTATAAAAATTAACAAGCTTTTTTTAAAGGCTATCAAAAAGAAAGTGTACCAATGACCCTCAGGATGTGAGACGGTATTAACAAATCATATGTATCATAACAGACTTGTAACTAGTATATTTTAAAAACACTTGCATCTCAATTGCACAAAAGAAAACTACTCAAAGTTTAAATGAGCATGATATCCATAGAGGTGACATCAGCAAGATATTGATGTAAAATGTGCCAGTGTCATTCTCCATAGAAACAGTGAAAATTAGGAAAAAGCAACTTTCACAAAATACTGAAAGATGTTTGAGGCTAGAGAACAACTCAATGAATGCTGAAGAAGACAAAAACACCTATAAATGGTTAGAAAGCCTGGGGACATATTTATTGGTCTGGTTCATCCCCTCTACTCAGATATACATGGGAGTTTGTTTGACCCATGGTGGTAGCTTGGTGCTCTGTGGGTCTCTGTGGCCTGATCCATGTGCAGTAGCTTGGCAGTTCACATGCATTTCATTAAAGACTTTGGGTCTTAAATACTGCACCTAAATAAAAGACAATACACACTAAAACCCTAGATAATAGGGGGAACCTTACCTTCAGACTTAGAACCTTCAATAAAACCAAATGTTAAGACTTCAACAAATGGTGACAACACTTATACAGAAACAAGAAAAGACAATGCATTAAAAGGATTAAAATAAAACAACAGAAAGCACAAACATTGGAAAAACTAAAGACTTTAAGTCAACTCTCTGAAATATATTCAATGGGCTAGGGGAAAAATAAAAGCATAGGCATAGAGCAAAATGCATGAAAGAAGATGCATGAATGAAAGAAAGAACTGAAATTCTATAAAGGACCCAAACAGAACTTTTGGGGAAGAAAACCAAAATAACAGTGAGTAAAAATAAACTAGAGGGATTAAACAGCAGATTTAAAGAGGCAGAAGAAAGGATCAGCAATCTAGAAAACAAGATTATTGAAATCAATTCAGTCTGATGAGTAGGAAGAAAAATAAAGAAAAGACTGAGCAGAGCAAAAGGGAACTTTGGACACAGTGAAACATTACAAAAGATGAATTATGGGAATTTCTGTAGGGAAAAAGAAAGGGGATTTGGTAGAAAGAATATTTGAAGAAATAATGGACAAATATTTCCAATATTTGATGAATGACTTGAATATATTCATCCAAGAAACTCAGTAAGCTTCAAATAAAATATAACAAAATAAACTCAATGACAATGATGCTATATCATTATCAAAATGTCAAATATCTAAGGCAAAGAGAGAATTCTTAATTCTTCAAGGAAGAAGCCAATTGTCACATAAACGTGATCCTCAAAAAGATTAAGTACTGATTTCTCTGCAGAAACCATAGTGGCAAGAATGCAAAGATTGACATATTTAAAGTATTAAAAGAGGAACTTTTCAAGGCAAGAAATCTCTACCTGGCAAAAAAAATTCTTCCCAAATAAGAAATAGGGTAAGACATTCCCAGACAAATAAAAACTGAGTGTTCATCACCAGTGCACCTCCCTGCAAGAAGGACTAAAGGAAAATCTTGAGGTTTTTAGATAATGTGATGGAGGGGTATAGGAGAAAAAGACCAATTATACACAGAAAAGTTTGCAATGAAGGAAAGAGGGGACCAAAAAGTATAATAAATATAAGAAACAAAGTATAAAATGACTGAAGTAATTCCTGCCTGATCAATAATTACTTTGAATATAAATTGATTAAATTTTCCAATAAAAAGTTTCAGTTTAGGGGAGGAGATGTATCTCAGTGGTTTAGCACTTGCTTTCCATGTATGAGGTCCTGGGTTCAATCCCTGGTAATTCCTCAAAAATAGTTGCAGATTGGCAACAGAATACAAAAAACATTTTCGAGCTATATATCATTTACAAGAGACAAACTTAAATCAAAGACAAATATAGGTTGAAAGCCAGAGGATGTAAAAAATATTCCATGCATATGTTAACCAAAAGAGAATGGGTGGCTATGCTAATATTTGACAAAGGACCATAAGTCAAAATGTTTCAAGAGACACAAGCACAGTATATATTTAAAAAGTATCAAGACACTAAGAATTTATAACATTTAGAAACACATGTGCACCTAATGACAGATCCCAAAATATAAGAAACAAATATTTACAGAACTGAATAGAGAAATAGGAATTCCTAAAATACGAGATGGAGACTTTAATACATGTCATCTTGGTGGATATTAATAAGGTAGGAGAAGACTTGAACAAATTTATAAACAGATTCAACATTACAGACATATATAGAACACTCCATCCAATTATAGCAGAATTCACATTCATCTCAAGAGCCCATGGATTATTCTCCAGGATAGACCATCTGTTCACTCACAAAACATATATCAATAAGTTTAAATATATTGAAATTTTACCAGGAAGCTTTTCCAACTAGAGTTAATGAAGCCAGAAGTCAAGAAGAGAAGGAAAATTCCAAAATACACAAATACATGTAAATCAAACAATATACTCTTTTTTCTTTTTTTCTCTTTGCCTTTTTTCACTTTTTTATTTTTAAAAGATACTTCAATTACATAAATGTTACACAGAATATATAGGGGATTCCCATATGCCCCACTCCCCATACCTCCCATATTTTCCCACATTAGCAACATCTTTCATCAGTGTGGTACATTCATTGCAATTGGTAAACACATTTTGCAGCATTGCCACTAAGTATGGGTTATAGTTTGCATTGTACTTTACACACTCTCCTATTCAACTCTGTAAGTTATGGCCAGATATATAATAGCCTGCATCTGTCATTGTAATGTTATTCAGGATGATTCCCAAGTCCTGAAAATGCCCCCATATTCCACTTCTTTTTCTCTCTCCCTAACCCCAGAACATCCCTGGTTCACTGCCTCCACAACAATAGCATTTCTTCCATTGCTAGAATTGTAATAAGTCTATAGTAGAATACTAGTAAGTTAATATTAAGCCATACCTCACTTCCCAATCCTGAGGACTCTGGGTTAGTGATGCTCACTTCACCATTAAATGAAGGGGGCTTCAATCCCATATGTCTGATGGATGGGACTCACTCTTGCTTGCAGTTATAGGCACTCTTGGTTCTTTGCTATGTTGTTTGTCCATCATTTCCTACCCATTAGTTGTCCTGGGTGAGTCCATTGAAAAGGAGTGTAGGTGTTGCAACTCCACTGAGATTCAGGGCTCAGGAGGCATATGGACAGCCCAAAGATCTAAGGCTCTTGGATGTACATCTACCAACTCTAGTACTAATCATAGGTTCAAATAGAAGAACAAAAGTGTCATACATAGGGAAACCACTGCTGAGTCTAACTCAGTCACACTGGGAAGCACAAATACCAAATTAAGGCCCACTGGAAAGGAGCCAAATTCCTGAGGTGTCTGCCCTGACTATAGTGTCTTGATGTCTCCATAACCCTGAGGAGATTCGCTATTTGGTGTCATATCTACTTTAGCTGTCAATGAGATCCTGTGGAGGTGTGCATAAGAGCTACCTCTGAGATGGTCTCCTGACTTACTTTGAGTCTCTTAGCAATACAAACTCATTTGTCTTTAGCTTTTCACCCTTTTGGTCAAGTATTTTGTTTTGTTTTGTTTTCCAGATGCATTGCTTGTTGGTGCTTGTTAGCAATCCCTCTGTGTCAGGGAGGCTCATCACTGGGAGTCATGTCCCACACTGGGAGGAAGTTATTGATTTTGTATACTAAGTTTGGCTTAGACAGAGGCCACATTTGAGCAACAAGGATGCTCCCCATAGGTAACTCTTAGGCATCCTACATAACTAGGCTAAGTTTCAATTTCAAGAGCAAAGGCCCATAAGCATAATCATCAATATCAATGCTCTTTCAATGGACCATCCCCTTTCACAAGTCATTGTCCCTGTACTTGGGTCATTCATGTTCCCTTAGAGAATGTGGCAGAGCTCCCCTGGATAGAAATTTTTTATTCTTTTGATTATTGTGTGACTCTCCACCATCACAATGCCCCATGAACATTTGAATACATTTATATGCCTTATATGTATACCCAGGTGAACTTCCTCCCATGTAACCCCCTTCACTGACACCCTACACCAATGATCCTCACCTGCCACAGTTGCAACCCTTCTGTGATCTAAAACTTCTAAAAATGAAGCCAATAAAATAGTAACAAATAATAAGAAAATGAAATAGTAATGATAGCTATATACAAAAGAAGCAAAATATAGAAAAAAATAATAAAAAATAAAAATCAAAGAATATTTTAAACAATTGAAATATTAAAAAATAATGAAGAGACTTCCAGGAAGTGGGTGGACTAGTAAGACATGGGAATCTCTTCTCCTCCAGAAAAATAGGTAAATGACAGGCTGAAGGCAGCCCTGAAAAAGATTTTCTAGGGTTTAGGACAGCAGGCGAAGGCTGGACAGCACCCAGAGGAGAGAGGGACAAAGGAGGGAAGTCATGATGACAGAACCGTGAGTTGAAACCAGTAGCTGCTGCTGCCAGCACCCTCTCCCACACTAAGGACACTTTAGAATTCTCAGGTCTCTGGGCCTGCAACTACAGGTAAAGTAGGCTCCAGGGATCTACCACCCCAAGAAAGGGGAGAGAGAGACACACAGCCTAAGGTGGACTCAGCTTCTGATCCACAAATTTGGTCTGCTGTGTCCCACAAGCCCTTCCAGGCCAGGTGAGATCACACAGTGGTTTGCCCTGGGAGTGGGCTAAGGACTGGAGAAACCTGACCCTCCCAATCTCCCTCTCTTCTAGCTATGATCCCAGGAAAGGGGAGAGGGAGGGACACAGCCTAAGGCTGACGCAGCTTTTGACTCACAAATTTGGTCTGCTATGTCCTAAGAGGTCTTCCAGATCAGGTGGGGCTGCACCATTGTTCACCTTGGAGCCTGCAAAGGGCTAAAGATATAAAACCCACACAATCTCCTCCTCTACTAACAGGGAATGGTTGTTGAGGACTCAGAGGGGAATA